>MU617347.1:0-15311 GCA_025201705.1 Dissophora ornata
TTGGACCCCCATGTTCAGGGGAATACGAGTTTGGATGGATTCAACATTTTTTTTTTAAAACCGTTAAATCATTTGTTGTGTCTCGCTACTAACTCTTCTTAATATGAATGGCTCCCTGCTGCAAATGTCATAGGACAGAAGACCGATGGATCCACCACCAATAGTTCGGCTCGTTGTCAGAAACCAAGATGGAACGCCAGCAGATGTCAGGTAAAATATGACCACCGCTTATTAAACACCCTCAGGCCCAGAAGCCACAAGGAAATACCACAGTTGAACATGTGCCTCAAGACACCATATGATTCACACAAACGGTAGCCTCAGAGAAAAAAACAATGGGCTTCCAAAAAAAAAAAAAATACAGCCATTTTAAGGTTGAGAATCAGGAAAGTCAATCAGTATACGTGTGTACTGAACATTAAAAAAAAAAAGTGCGTCGGGGCAGAATATACCGAGGTTAAAGTCCGGGAAACGGCAAATACGGGTCTATAGGGATATCGAGACTGAAAAAATTACCGTGCAAAAGGCTACATTGGACAGTCAAAGGGTCTCACCAATATCGCTTTATCATCTTTTCTCTCTCTCTCTCTTTTTTACTAGTCAAATGGACGTCAACTTTTACATGGTGTTGGCAGATATATACTCGGCCGATCAATCCACACCTTGTACTCTGGTCGCCAACCCTGTGTCCAATATGCAAACAGTACAACTGCCTGTGGCAGGGCAACAGTCTATAGGCGAATCCGTTCTAAGCCTGACGCCAACACAACCTGTGGCGAGTCGTAATTTGACAGGCTCGACTGTAGCCTCGGGGAACTTACTCACGAATCTTGAGAATGAATCGGGTATCTATTTTGTCTTTCAGGACATTAGTGTGAGGAGTGAAGGCACTTTTACTCTCAAGTTTTCATTTACTTCACCACCAACGTAAGTTTTTTTTTTGTCCTTGTCCCTTTTTTGCTGAATGGAAAGAAATGAAGAAAACGAAAAAAAAAAAAAAATCTTGACTTTTTGCTGAAAATATTCTTTTGAATTTTATCATACTCTCGTATGTTGTATAATAATAGCCCTGATGGTCCACCTTCGTCGGTCACGGCCACAGTGTTTTCAGAGACCTTTACCATTTACTCCGCCAAACGGTTCCCAGGAATGACCGGTATGTGTTTCTGTTGGGGTGGGGGAGGAGGGGGGAATTGGTTGGTGTTGGGTCGTGTGTGTGTCTGTGTCTGTGTCCAACCAATTGCTGTGGATCAACATTAATCTGACTTATTTTGGTGGCAATCGATAAAAACTATACTCCCCCCAAAAACGACAAATCAAATAGAATCGACGGCGCTTTCGAAATGCTTTGCAAAACAAGGGATTAAAATACCCATCCGAAAGGAACCCCGGATCAGCAAGACCAAGAAGCTGGTGGAGCAGGCAGGCAGTAGCGCATCAAAAGCATCATCGCCTTCTTTTGGAGCATCGGGAGATCGGGACATGGTGTCAGATAGTGAAGAGGACGATGATGGCTAGAAAAGCCACTGTTGTCGTCGTATGGGTACGGAACGACGACAGAGTCAATTAACAAACAGAAAACAAGTTCAGGCAACAACAGCAAAAAAAAAAGAAAAAGAAAAAAACAACAACGACAACATGGGGGAAGGACAGAAATCAATCTGTAGGCGCGGCCAAAAAAAAAACTCTTACACATTTTTTACTTGCACACACACATGGCACATGGCTCATGGCTGTGAAGTTTGGTTCCTTTGTTTGGTCTCTTGCCAGTCGTCCCATATCCATTTATTTCTCAGACTACTTTGACATAGACTTTTCATTTATTTTCTTACTTTGCACCATCTCCTTTCAGGAGTCGTTTCTAGTTCTTCGTTTCTAGTCCTAGGGACAATTAATTACATGTTTCTCCATGAGGTCGATGGCGCATTCGCACAGCGATGATGATGATGGTGATGATGAAGATGAAGAAGATAATAATAACGCTGATAGTGATGGCGATGGCACCGCAGAGTGAGCCATGACAGCGAGAGCACGTTCGTTTGTGCTCACAAGACGGAATATACCATAATATAATAATGAGGATGGTTCGGTGAGAGCACGCGATCAGAGCAGCGGAGCAGAGCCCTTCCCGCGGCATGTTCAGATCCGCACACAGGTTACCAGCAGGACCTGACCCGGGGGTGGCTTTGTGCCCGCCGTGTCCTGGGGATGGGCCGAGGGTAACAAGCACCGACAAGCACTGGCAAGCACTGGCAAGCACTGACATGTGGAGGGGACGGCTGTCTGGTGTCTCGAGGTTGTCGGCGCTTGTGGGTCGGTGTCGCCTTTCATTTAAAATAGAGTTCGCAAGTGCGGTTCCTGACCACGAATGTAATACGAATCATACGAATCATACGAACCATCCCAGTTTGATTACTCTGGATCACCATCAGCAGCTGCACACCCCATTGCCTTGTTGCCTGTGATTCGCACTCTGCTCTGTGCTGGTCTGTTGACACCTCTCTTCCCTCTCCCGTCGCTCCCCTCGTTGCCACTCCCTACTCCATTCCCTCCTCCATCCCTCTCCCTCTCTCATCTTTATTCTCATCCCCATCTCCTAATCACCTTACAGCTCTCTCTCTCTCCCCCTGAACTCGATCCTACCTGTCATCACACCTTGACTAATCCCCACCCATAATCACATCATCTCCTCAAACTTCGTCCATCATGAACAGAGATCACGACGGAGGCCGCAAGCAGAACGGACAGTGGCAACCGCAGCAGCAATCCTCGCCCTATCTTCAGAACTCACAGCCTCAGAGGCCACTCCACCCTTCGTCCACCTCCTCCTCTCCCTCTCCTAATCGCTCTTCCTCGCCCCAGCCCTCGTCCCCTGCCAGCCCCAACATGCACATCAACACCAAGCCCGGGTCCGTGTCCTCCCAGCAACGATCCAACCCTTCCTCGCCATCTGTGGGATCTGCTGCAAACGCAATGGAAATCGCCGCGAGACACTACGAGGCCCTGCAAAAATACCTCCTCGCCCATATCTTGAAAGGTAAAAAAAGGCCTCTTGATGCTTTGTTTAATTGGCTTGTGTTTTTAAAGCGGCCATCCAAGTGAGCCCTCCCCTCCCCCCCTTTTTGTTGTTCAACCGGGGCATCAAAAAAAAATGTTGAGGTCGGAAAACGGCGCTTCACAGCCTTGTTATCCCTGGCTTCCTTTTTTTTTTTTTTGTTCTCGACCTTTTCCTCAAGATGACTAACAGAACCACTGGCCCACACCTGTCTCCTTTTTTTCCTTTCTACCTTTTCTTTCTTTTTCATTATGCGTGCGGGGGCAAAACTGTGTCGTATAATTAGAAAAACATGGTGTGAGTGAGCAGCGCATAGCAGCAAGAGAGAAGCTATCAAGACTATTGCAAAACCAGCTGCAGGATTTATCGACCGACGTCTATGATGAGCTGAATCGTCGGATAGATGGAGCGCAAGGTAATTTTTTTTTTTAATTTGCACAGTTTGAAGGGAGTGGAATTGTGTCGTTTGGTTCAGTGCCGAGAGCGATGGGGCGAGATCTTATATTGAACACCCGAGTCTTTTTTTGTGTGTGTTTGCGGTGCTGCAGTGCCGTTTTTGGCTGTGCGAGATGAATTTCATCCAAAGCGTAACCAGGCTCGCCAGAAACTGGCCACCCTTCCTCAGAATCGATTCAAGGATCTGGCCAGTGATGTCTATGTCCAGCTGGAGCGACAATTCCCCAGTCTTCTGGAGATGTACCCTGTAGGTGGTCCTTTGTTTTTTTTTATTGGTGCAGGATGCTTGCTACCTGAGAGAACCGTGCTCAGTCGACGCACGTTCATAACTTTTGGGTCGTGTTATTAATATATCATTTATATCATTTATATCCGTGCTGTGTGACACGTCGCACCTGACACCGCTCGATGTCTCTCATCCATAGCTCAAAGCACTGGAGGAAAAGGAGTTCTTCACACAACCACCACCCACTTATCAGTCTCAGCAACAACAGGACCGTGAACCCACAACACCTACGGTTCAACAATCCAATTTGGTGCCCAACGTCGCCACATTCACCATTCAGGACAGTTCCAATGCAGACGAAGAGGAGTCATACTATCGCTCTCCTGCTCAGCCAGCTCCTCCCACACCTTCGGCTTTGGACGGCAATGTCAACTTTGCCAGTCTCGACAGCTTGATGGCAGATCTCGGCAATATCGTCAACAAGGATGGCTCTGAATCCACTGGAGTCCCCAGTCGCGCTCCTAGTAACAAGTCGGACTTGAAGTCAAATCAGGGAAGGAACGATTTGATCCGTCTGCCCTCCAAGGGCTCGGAAGCGACATTGAACGGCCTTGGTATCAACACTGGCGTGGTAAGTCGAGCGAGGGAAATAGACAAATTAATCCTGTTTTAGATGGTGTGACATTCATTGTCTCGTTGCAAAATTAATTAATTGAACCCCCCGGAACCTCTCTATGTTGGTAGTCATCGGGCGATCAGACGATTGAAGAATATGAGGTCCGCATTCAAGCTCTGTGCAAGAGACTTCAACACCTCGAGAGTGAGGTGGGCGATTCAGTCAATCGTCCGGAAGGCTCTCGTCTTGCCCAGGTAGAACGTCAGCTGGCGAAGCATATGGAATTGTACAATGATCAGTTGTTAAAAGTCACAAAGTTGCAGCTGGACTACAACAAGGTTTTGAACGATTATCATGCACAGCTCGAGGTAATGTGTGGTTTGAAGATTATATATATGCTGTTTTGATTTCACGTTTATGTTATTCATTATGGGAAATAACCCAATTATATCACCCAAATCCTCCACGTAGACCGTCGATATGGTGAATCATGAAGTCAAGGCATTGGTGACAGAGAACCTGAACCTGAAGCAGAGACATTTGGATGCTGAGGAGGAGCTTCAATTGGCCTACAACAGGATCAAGTTGCTCGAGGATGAGAATGGTGACCTCAAGGTGGATATCGAAGACGCTCGCCGTGAGCAAAAGAGAGCTCAAGAAGATGCTGCAGCATCGAGAGAGAATGCAAAGGACAACATGATGAATGCTTCTTCTTCTTTTGCTGCTACTGCTTCCGCTGCTGCTGCTTCCGCTGCCGCCACAGCAGCAGTCATATCTCCTGTCACTCCGACCTCGGCCAACAGTTTCAACAACATGAATGACAAGTTGGACAACCGCAACGACAACCGCAACGACAATCGCAATGACAATCGCAATGATCACTTGGAAACGGAGTTGGAGAATGACGCCAAGAACATGGATTGGAATAATGATCGCCAACAGGCTCGTAACAGTATCGTGATGAATACTGGCTCGGTTGTTCATCAGGGTAGTCTGGAATCTTTGCGTAACGCTGTCGATGATCTGCTGCAGGCTGGAAGGTATATATATTTTTTCATTTTTAACTTTCAAGTGTATTTTTTTTTGGCGGCGTAATGATATTTGGTTTTTTTCGATACGCCCGAAATGATCTCTGACGACGAACCGCCGCTTCTTTCTCTCTCTTTCTCTCAAAACTTAGATCTGACTCGTCATCGGCAGTGCTTGTGAGCATGAAGGCCGTTGTGATTGCATGCAAGGCAGTGACAGAGGATGTGGAGGACCATGAACACGATGTGGCGGATGACGATCGGTTTGTAGACTTGAAAGAGGAGCTTTCCTCGGGATTGACGCAGCTCATGTCGGCCGCCAAGGTTCACTCGAACTCTTTTGAAGAGGAAGAGGACGAATTTGAGCGTACATTGTCAGATCTGGAGGCCGCTGCGGATCAATTGGAGGCGATCGTCATGGATATTGTGAACGTCCCCAAGGGTGGTGAGATGGGTAACAATGGAAACGCCATGGAGAATAATAATAACAGCAACAACAACATCCGCGAGAACCCGGCACAGGATGGAGGCAAGCCTAATGGCGGCGGCAATGGCGGCAATGGCGGCAATGGCGGTGGCAATGGTGGTAATGCTGCTGGTGATGATCAACCTATGGATGCCCTGGATCTTAAGGTAAAACATGCTTTTCGCATAGATGCATTTGATGTTATTTCTCGCTTTTCTACACTTTTGGGATACTAAAAGACTAACGTTCACAAAACAAAACAAAAAAAACAAATATAGATCTACTTGGAGACTCAGACAGGATTGATCGTCTCCACGATCCAGACGCTTTTGACATCTTTGCGGTCGAGTTCTGATCCTGACGACATCAGTGACGCATCGGACAATATCACCAAGGTTGTAGACCAAGTGATTCGTCAGACACGTATGACACTCGCGACACCAGATGCGGTGGCGGCACCACAGGCGGCAGAGTTGCAGTCACAGGGTGAGATGGTGTTGGAGGATCTGGAGAATTCGTTGGATCTGTTGATTGAGATGAAAGAGCAATTGGAGGCGGAACCAGAGTTGGCACAGTCCTCCTCTGCAGAGGCTAAATCTGTGAAGCAGAAGATGGCGAGTGCAAGCTTTGACATTGCAAAGTATACGAAGGAACTCGTCAGTTTGATTGAGGACTAAAATAGGGAAAAAGAGAAAAATTCAAAAAAAACGACCAAACCCAACTTCCCAAAGATGCTGGCCAAGTCAGTCCCTCACTCACTCACTTACTGAGAGGGTTGACTTGGCATGCATGCAATGACCCACGAAATAATCCCCCCCACGAGCCATGTCTATCGTTTATCCACACACTACACCAAAAGATTTCATCTTTTTTTTTTTGTTCTTTTTTTCATCTATTGAAAAAAAAAAATGCATTATTGCTTTTCATTCCACATCACATGCACACACACACATTTACACACATCAGTTGTTTATTTATTTTTTTTTCCCTAGTTTCCCCATTCCAACATAATAAACTCTTAAAAGAATGGGAAATGCCTACCACCTAATTTATGATGTGCATATGTTATGATGTATTGCGAGAGCAAGAACGGAGAGAACATGGGCAAACAAATGGAGTTATGTAGTCTAAAAAGTACTGCACTGTCGCCGGAAAGGAGATGCTCTTGCTCTCATGGGCCCATGGGCACCCTTCCATCTGTTTATGTTGGGATGGCAAAATAATGATTTGCGAAAAGTGGAAGTAGGTGGGAACTCGCTTCCAATAAACATTTCATTTCATGCAGAGCAAAGACCTCCCCTTATCATCCGCAAAAAAAAAACACACAATTGAAAAAAGAAAAAAACGGTTATCAAGCACATATTAAAACAAAACAACGCTTTTCCTTCCGTTCTGGTTTCCCATCCCGCAAATTGTTTAGTGGGATGAGTGACCCCGAGCTTTTTTTTTATTATATTTGTGTTCAGTAACACTGTGCATTTTTGTACACTTGTGTACACCTCTACTCTCTGGCCCTCGCCTTTTTTCATTTCCCCAATTCTCTCTCTTTTGCTCTCATTCCCCCCTCCTCCCCCTTCTTTTCCCGTCTTCCCTTTTTGTTTCTGTTGCGGCTCATGTGTTTTCTCGTTTGTCTTTTCGTTCGACCTGAACTAAGCAAAGGTGTATCAATCAACAGCGCGACTCTAATTACAATGGCGAAAAAATAAAAAAAATAAAAAAAATAAAAAAAATAAAAAAAATTGTATTGAATTGAGACATGGGGAGATTAGAGCAGATTAGAGATGTGTGTGTGCAATGACGACAGGACCGAACCCACGTTTGAAAATAACACAATAATTCTTTGTCGGTGAGCGTGATCATCTCCCCTCCCCTCGTGTAGTCTAGAGTTTATCGTTTTTTTGTTGTTGAGCATGAACAGAAGAGAGAAGGGGGGAAGGGGGAGGCGAATGGTGTGTGTGTGTGTGTGTGCAACAGCAAATGGTGTGTGTGTGTGTGTGCAACATAGGAAGAGTCGAAAGTCGACCTCATTAATATTACAAGACAACTTTATTGTGCGTACAGTATAGAGCACCTGTTGGCTCACGCGCAGCAAAAGGGCCTTTCGGCTGCATTTTGTTGTACATCTTTCATTAGTGCCAAGTGCCAAGTACCAAGTACTCCCTCTCCCCCTCCCCTCCTCTCTCTCTGTGTCTCTCGATCGATCTCCCCCCTTACTCTCACTTACTCCTCGGAACAAATGCCTAGGCTACAAAAAAAAACCCCCCCTGCACACCCTTTTTTGTACCACTGGCGAAGCAATTATTTCCTCCTACGAACGGAAGCTGTACCGCAGTCGATCACGGTTTATGCAGATTGAGCGATAGGTCTCTTTCTCTCGCTCTCTCGCTCTCGAGCGTCTCCAATGATTTTAAGCATTGTTGTTGTTTTTTTTGTTTGTTTGAGGTGTGCAATGTGCTCCCCACCCCCCCACGTTTCCAGTTTTGTTTTGATTTGTTCATGATATTGATATTTTTTTTATTTTCTTCTTTTTCGTTAAAATGAAGCAAGGTGTATATTTACAAAGAATGAGTTGGGGGGTGGTTGAATGAAAAAGAGCCAGAAATGATGAATGAAGAATCTACAAAGAGAATGATGGTGGGGGGGGGGGGATATCTACAAAAAAAATAAATGATGTTGCGCGCGCTTGCTCTCAACATATGTGTTTTTTTTTTCTTTTCGTTTAAATATGGTTTTCAAGTCGTCGATGTCTCTGAAGTGCATCACTACGTCCAAACCGGGATGTGCACTGTCTGCATGCATAGGGCTTATTGGCCATGTGCTTGGATTTGACATGACGGTCCAGATCATGTCGTCGAACAAAGTCCCAATCACACCCGGGCTCGGGACATTTGTGAGGACGCTCACCATTATGTGTGTTCAAGTGAGATCGCAGGTTGAAGGCACGCGTGAAGGACTTTGTGCAGCCATCCACTGTGCAAGGGTGCATTCGCTTCTCGATTGTCTCGACTTGAGGTCTTGGTGCCTTCAGGTTCGATGTGGAGGGCGAAGATGAGGAGGAAGACGAAGACGAAGACGATGGTGGTGATGAAGGAGAAGAATGATCCAATTTTGAAGAATGGCTGTGGATAGAAGACATGGAACTGTTGCGGGAATGGCTCGATGCTCCAGAAGCACGACGTTGTGCTGCTGCTGCTGCTGCCGCTGCCGCCACTGATGAAGACGCATCCGACTTTGACCGCTTCGCCATGACGTTGTTGCCATTGTATATCCGCTCATCATCCCGCTCATGCTTCACACCCGAGGATCGACGTGCCGATCGGTTATTGGGCATCGACAGTGGTGGCACATTCGAATCATCTGTTGGGAGATAGCCACCGGGGAAAGCGCCACCCCTGAATTGTTGCTGTTGCTGTTGTTGCTGATGGTCCATCATCATACCTGGTGGAGCGTCATCATCCGTCTCACCATACTCTTCCGCATCATCGTCATCATCCTCATCCGAATCGTCTTCCTCGGCAGGCTCCAATGGTGGTTGGACTCGAGTTCCAGGGGCAGCAAATACAGCGCCGTTAGGAACCTGCAACATACCATGACCAGGCATACCCGCACCTTCACGCTTGCGCTCCAACAAAAAGTCGCCCTGAGGATAGAGCAGACTGGGATGGGATGCGGACCAGGCCCCCAGACCGAATCCATAGCCAGGACCCGAAGAAGAAGAGCCTGCAGAAGATGAAGAGGACGAAGAACCGGCAGAGGAAGAACTAGAGGAGGTAGACATGGCTGAAGGATCAAAGTAGCTTTGCTGCTGGAATGGCTGCTGCTGCTGTTGCTGTTGCTGTTGCTGCTGCTGTTGAGGAGCCTGCTGCGGCAACTGGTGGATATTGATCGGCTGCGAGTACTGGTCACCAAAGTAGTTGCCACCAAGACCAAGGGCCTGAGGGGAGTCACACCATCCCGAGGGATCCATTCCGGGTCCATCGGCACTACATCCGCCCTGGATAATTGAGTATGGGAGGGCATCGAGGTAGTGGCCATCGAGGAGGAGCGAGTTGTACTGCATCACCTCGAGCGGTTGCATATCACCCATGAGGCTGTAAGGGCTGCTGGGGTCCTGAAGTTCAGCATTGGTAGTGTTGTTACCTTGCATGGTCTGGCCTTGTGGATACGGGGTATTCGAGGAGGAGGAGGAGGAGGAGGAGCCATTGTAACCGTGTTGGGCAATGACCATGTTGTGTTCTTGGACCATAAAGTCGAGGATATAGTTCTCGTCCTGGGGTGCGTGCTGTTGCTGTTGCTGTTGCTGTTGCAGCTGGCGCATATGTTGCTGGTGCTGCTGGTGCTGTCGGTGCTGCTGTTCGGGGTCTTGCTGATAGGCGGATGACGAGGACGAGTACTGCTGCTGGTGCTCGAGCGCAGATGTTTGCACAGTCACTTGCTCCAATTGGCGTTGGTCTTGGGTGAGCGCGAGCATCGACGCGAAACCAGGGAAGCCCTCGCGCATAAGAGCCTCGGCGAGAAGAGGGTAGACCAGGGGCATGGAAGGACCTGTGCCGTATGGGGTATTGTTGAAATCAACTGTAGTCGAGGACGAGCTCACCACAGAGTCGGTCTCTGCTGACTGGGCCGATTGCTGTTGTTGTTGTTGTTGCTGCTGCTGTTGCTGCTGCTGTTGTTGTTGTTGATATGAGTGGTCCATGCTGTGAGTGCGTTTATGAAGGGTAGTGTGCTGTTGGTGGTGGTGGTGGTGATGATGGTGGTGGTTGACAAGGGTATCAGACGAAGAGGTGGAGGAATTGGAAGAAAAAGACGACTGTTGTTGCTGCTGCTGTTGCGAAGCTATGGGCAGGGACTCGAAGGTATCGAGGCACGTTTCAAAAAAGACCTTGGCTGTGGATTGGTCTTGATAGCGGTGTTGGTGCGGCAAGTCCATGGAGCTGATGAGCGAGGAGGCGACAGCGCAGGGGGATGGAGGCGAAATGAGTTTAGAAGCAGGTGGTGGAGCGGGAGCAGAAGAAGAAGAAGGCGAAGGCGTACAAGTAGTAGTAGTAGTAGAAGAAGTAATAAAATAAGAGGAAGGAGGCATCCGTCGAAAAGGAAGGATAAAAATCGAAAAAAAAGAAAAAAAAAGGCGTGCAACTATGCCTCTATTGAAAATTGGGGACAGGGGTGTAAAACCGAATCAGACGAAGGAGGGGCGGACAAGGTGAGAGAGCGAGACAGTGGATTTTTTGCTCAGATATGGGGATGATGATGTCTGCTTTTTTAGTGTGTCCAAGATGGGGGTAGGTACGTCAAGAAGTTTATTCTGCTACAAAAGAACGAGAGCCGAGATGAGAGAGAGAGAGAAGGAGAGAGAGATATGCGTTCACGAATAAGATGACAATGATGCTGGAGATGAGAGAGTAGAAAGATAAATGAGGATTGAAGTGCAGTGGGTAGGAAGGAACTGAAAAAAAAATGGCGAAGGGGCCTGTTTAAATAGAGGGTGAAATTGGAAAAGCGAGTGAGAGAGTAGAGTAGAGAGACATATGGGACATATGGTTGAATGCCTCTGAATACACCTCCGGCTATTCAATCCGTGTTCAATTCTATTCGAGCCGATTGTTGCTCATCTTATTTTTGTCCACTCTACCTCCCCCCCCTCCCCTCCATCTCGTGTACGTCGTACACACACACCGCACACACACAACAAAGAAAAACACATTGCTTGCACTCACTCGCTCCTTCTCTTTCTCTCGCACTACATGGGAACATAATCAAAAGCCCAAGACAACACGACACAGCAGAGCATCCGCTCTACACCATCCACCATCCACCATCGACAGAGTAATAAGAATCACAATCCTGGGATCCTCCTTCCACGCTTCTAGGCCTCACATCTTTTCGAGACATACATACAACACCCAATGTATGTGCCCATCAGGGCACCACCTCCCCACTGCGGCTGCTTTTGAAATATAATAGAGCAGACCTATTTTGCACCTGTCATCATGTTTTTTTTTCTTATACTCACGAGATGCCAATGCGGGTAGAGCGAAAATAAAAAAAAAGAGGGAGGGACAAGGGGACGGAAAGCCGGTGTTTAAATACCCTCGGCCGGTATGCTGTACCGACCCTTGGAGACTGATCCCCTGGGCGCCAGGATTTTTCGATCGGTGCGTGCTACTGCTCTGGATATAAGGGAATATTGAATACGGTGGCAAACGAAATTTTTGAATTGATTGGGGGTCTAGTCCTTTTCTTGTTACCCTCCGATGCACCATGCCGACGCTGTGTTGTGTACGCCCCAAAAATGATGATGTGACCAAGCAGCACTCTATTGAGTCGTGTTCTTTGTTTGTCATACTGAACGAGATAGAGAGAGAGAAAGAGAAAATGAGAGAGTGAGGGAAGGGGAGGGGTAACTAATTTAGTGCGAGCACTGTGCACCCGCGGAAAGTTGTTTACTAGCGACAGCGCGTTTTCAATTGAATAAAAGAAATAGAACAGCAACTCTCTCTCTCTCTCTCGGTCATCCTGTGAATGTCAAGCACAAGGGGGGCGGTGATACGAAGGCGTGAGCCTCAATAACCGAACCAGCAAATAGTATAACGAGCAAAAAAAAAACACTGATCGGACAAAAGAGAGAGAGAGAGAGGAATGCATAGCAAGATGGGATATTAGCTGGGCTAAGGCAAAAAGAAAAAAAGAGTGTGGGCGATCACAGAGGAGAGAGTTATGCAGACAGCCATATATGCATGCGCGTATTGTACTGGTTGCCAGGTCATGAACATCCAACGAGCGACATGATGATAGGAGGGATGGGAGGCGACACTCTAGTGCCCTGGAGACACCGTTATTGCCCATTATTATTAGATAACCCACTCGCGTCGCGGTTTATGTATATTTGCCAATGGGACACGAGTTGTGGTCTCGATCGTCCACAAGACCCCTCCCCCCCCCTTTTATTCGCTTCTCGAGGATTTCTTTTTTTGAACGAACAAATTATAGGACAAGGCAGGGGGGGTTCAGCGATACCGAGAGAGGGCGAGCGAGAGGGCGAGAGAAGGGTGAGACAGAGGCTAATGAGGGACTTTTTCTCACTCGCTCACTCTCTCTCTCTCTCTCTCTCTTCCGGAATCTGGTGACACACAATCAGAGGCAATACGATGGATAGAGTTGAAATTGTATTTCTCGGGAGGCCGTTGCGGTGAGCATTACTTTCAGCTCTGGGTAACACGTAAGGGAGGCTGGGTCTGGCCCTTCTAGAGGTGGAATAGATAAAACCTTCCCAGTTTGGGAAAGCAACCCGGTGAGCGCAAGCACACAGGCATAAATAATAACAAACGAAGAAAGGACGAAGGGGCTATTCTGGACTCAGCCCGGCAGTCAAAAAGAAAAAAAAACATCTATTTGCAAAAGCAGGGAGATTAAAACCTTCTTTACACCCTCTCCTTTCCGAGAAATTATAACAACACGAGCGTTTTTTTGGCTGGGTGGTGTCTCGTCTGTTTCCCAACAAACAAACAAGAACGAAAAGCACCAAGGGCGAAAATCCAAAAATACGACAAGCCCAGTCAGTGAGTGTTGTTTTTGTCTTTTTTTTTTTTTTTTGCGCTAGCACCCTTGCTGACGAGTTCACACAGGCACGTGCTTAGTAAGACATGTCTAGAACCTTTTCAACTTGCTGAACGAGCAGTAATAGGCTCAAGAGAATTTGTCTTTCTTCGCACGCACGCGCGCAATTGGCTTTTCATATCCTTTTTAGAAAACTCTTGAAAAGAATTTCTTTTTTAAAACGAGTACGAGTAAGGAATGCGTATGAGTCAAAAGATTTTTCCTATTTTTTTGAGGCGGTACTTTCATGAAAACCCAAAATTGGAGTAGTGGAACATTGCCACGCCCGACCAACAAAGGTTAGTCTAAGCTTGACAAAAAAAAAAAAAAAAAAAAAAAAAAAAAAAAAAAAAAAAAAAAAAGCGACCAGTGCACAACAAACATACACATACGCCCGCAGATTTTTCGGAATTCATGCAAAGCACAACGTGTTCTCTATTTTTGGGCGGGTCCTCGTTGCATTTTTTTTAGGTATTCTTGGATCTTGTCCCACCACACTTCTGTTGATATCTCGCATGGTTCAAGCTACTCTCACTATTTTCTGTTTTTCTTTTTTTCCTTTTTTCTTTGTGTGCGTATTTTTCTTCGTGTGTTTTTTGTGCTTTGTGCGATGCGTGTCGCATTGCGGTTATGCCAACACGTAAAAATAGACAAGGTCGTCGTGGAGAAGATGACAAGCTAACAAATATAGCACAACAACAAATATAGCAAAGCACACACACACACACACACAAATATGGCAAGCAAAACTAGAAGGTTGTTTTATTATTGGCCATGAGGGGGGGAGGTCTTGTCTTGATTCCATAACCATGCATTAAAACATACACCGAGTTATGATTCTCCGTGCGCATTATGCGATTTTCATATTCTGCCGTATATTATACGCCATTTTGTTAATCTTTACTTACTCTGTGTTGTAGTTCTTCCGTCCTCTCAGTTATAGATGACTTATTTTTTTCCGCGCAGCACTCCGAGTCTATTTTTGAAGAGATAAAAAAGAAAAAAAAAAAACCAGCCTCCGAGAGAGAGATCAATGTTGCACGACGTACAATGCATGTCCTGGGCGTCTAGCTGAAACTAAGGAAAAATATAAAAAAAAAAGTGGTACATGTAACATGTAACAGGTGCTTTTTTTGCAAGTGCACTGCCACACGACGCGCTATTTCGCGTCCCCCAAAGTTCGTCTCTGTTCCATTTTTAGGGTAACTCTATTTTCAACCACGCGAAAAGAGTATATACAGTTAGTTTGGGCGTAAGCTTTTTGCACATTCACGGATCTCGCGTTCAGAACATTCTTTGCGCCCTACTAGACCACATACAGAACGGCAAATGTGCTCGAGCTAAAACAGTATTCAAGAGTCATCATCTTATTTTTTTCTCGGCAGTTCCTGCCCCTGCTTGGACCTGAGTCAGGACATAAAAAATAATATATCCGCATGGTAACAAACGCATTGACACAAAGGAGATACTAGACTAGTAAAGAAAGAGTAGATCCCATTTACTCTCTGTCCATTTGCAGATTTTTTTTGGCTGTGTTGATCTAGCCCAATTTTTTTTCTCCCACAATCACCACCCTCTCTGTAAAGCCCGGAATATAATCGCGTAGCTACGATCCACGTATATTCTAAAGAACACATTTCCGCAGCAATTAGAGTGCTTGGAAGTTTTTGAGAAATCATACCGTCACTGTTACAAGTACTTTATTTTGGATAGCCTTCCCGATTCAGACACTGTCAGATCGCGAACAAATCCGAGGAAATAGAAAACATTTTTTTTTTACCAACTGCTGCTTTATTGAACAGTACAAAAATCTCCCTTTAGTGGCCATGCAAAAAAAAAAAGATCAAAGATCAAACAAAAATTACCCG
>MU617348.1:0-15221 GCA_025201705.1 Dissophora ornata
CCCCCCTTTTTTTTTTATCCAGCGCTCTGACAATCTGACGATCCTGTACGCCATCCCCTTTCTGAACGAATAAGTCACGTTTCTCGTCCCCCAACTGCACACCCTTTTATTTCGACTCTTGGCCCAATATCCATGTTCCCTTACGCTGTATAAGAAAGAAAAAAGAGTAGAAAGAAAGAAGATTAGATGCCAAGGAACATCCATAGGGTTTTTGAAGCTGATGAGTCTGTTGTTGGTTTTTTCTCCTGTTCTCCCTTGGTTCCAAAAAAATGGTCGCGTAGTGTGTGAAATATGTAATGTCATTAAAAGGCTCTTCAAGCCGACTGACTGACTGGCTGGCGAGTGAACGTGATCTCGTAAACTGATTCCCTTCATGGATGAGAGACATAAAATCCAGTCCTCGAAAATTGTCCCACAGTTGTCCAATGTTCCTGAAATTAGGGAATGCGCGCCCAAGTTACTGTGCATTGGTCTTTTCGACTGTATCCTCTGAATAAGCTCCTGTCGACACTTCCTGTTATAAGAAAGACGGGCGTACTTTTAAGACGAGCGGCCATTATGTATTTATGAGTTTTTTTTTTTTACTCAAGTGAATGGAGAGAGACGGAGAACGAGGGGGTGGAGTGAAGTTAAGCGAGGGCTGAATGCAAGTAGAAATAAAAAGGAATTTCGTCAGCAGCCAAGAAGAGCGTAAAGTTTGAGAAAGCGTGCGAGCCAGCTGACCTGCCTGGCCTGGCTGTGACGCACTCGCTCGCGATCCCCCAAATTTTATTCGAAAACCCGCCCGTCAATTCGTCAATTGGCTTTTCTAATTCAAACTATCTCGCGCACGCGCGTTTGCCCTACCCACACGCAGTCTCCCGCCTTATTTCCACCCCTGCTTGGTCCTCAACTCCTCAATCTCCTCAAGAATCACGTCCGGGACAAAGAAATCCTGAGTCAAATCCTTCTCTCCCGGCGCATACTGATCCATGTCCGTGAACCCTTCCTGTCTTAAAAACAACTCGTCCACCAAAAAGTTTCCTGAAAACTTGGCTCCGTTCTTCAAAAACACCTGATACGCTGCATCCGCCATAATCTCTGGTGAACGCATCGTCATCTTGCTCGTATCCCCAACCAACTTCAATGCAGATGTCCCGATCAACGTTAATGGCCAGAGTGCGTTCACACCAATCTTGTGTCGACGCAACTCTGCAGACATACCGAGGACACACATCGACATGTTCATCTTGGCAATCGTGTAGGCCACATGGTTCTTGAACCACCTTTCCTCCATGGAGAGAGGAGGCGACAAGTTGAGGATGTGGGGGTTCTTGTCGGATTTGATCAAATGAGGGATCGCGTACTTTGAAACCATCCAGGTGCCACGCCCGTTGACCTGGTGCATCAAATCGTACTTTTTGACAGATGTCGCCACCGTGTCTGTCAAGCTGATCGCCGAAGCTATTTTAGAGGAAGAGGGAGGAGAGAGTGAATACAGACATTTCGATTATGGTACCTGGGTCGCCAAAAAAAAACACGGATGAGCTCCTGTATGTCTACCGTACCATTGTTCACCTACACCATTTGAGTCACAACGTCTGCTTAGTCGGTCTGTTTCGGGACGATGAACAGCTCAAGAAATTCCCACGTAGACTTACCAAGATATCAATTCCACCAAACTCCTTGACAGTCTGTTCGATGGCGTTCTTGACCTGATCCTCCTCACGGATATCACACACAATAGGGAGAGCTGCGTTGAATCAAAAAAACCCCGATGGATAAATAGGCAAAGCCCTACAGTTAATTCCTCGTCCTGGTCCTCGAGCTAAAACAGACTTTTCCTTTCCAAGTACCTTTGCCACCAGCCTTTTCAATCTCCTCGGCTGCAGTGTAGATCGTTCCGGGAAGCTATTACGTGGCGCGTTTAATAAAATATCCGAGGTCGGCATTAGAGCATCCGTCTGTAATGAACCTTTCAGTCACCAGCCTGCACGAAAACTTACAGTGGGGTGAGCAGTAGCAGTCTTGGCAGCAATTGCGATGTTGGCCTTGTCTCTCGCTGCACGCAACGCGATCGCCAAACCAATACCTCGGCTGGCTCCAGAGATGAAAAGTGTTTTTCCTGTATATTTCGGACCCGAAGCGTTCCTTTTGGTCAACAAAACAACATTAAATCTTTCGAAGCACGCGTGAGGAAATTATACGATGATGATGTTACCTTGAAGTGACATATCGATTACTGGAATGAGAATTGAGAAAGTGGGAGAAAGTGAGAGAGAAAGAAAGAAAGAGAGAGAGGGAGAGAAAAGCAGAGGCAGGGGGTTATGTCACTTCCTCTGTACGACACAAATGCCTATTAAAAAATAATAGTCGCTGCTTCTGCGCTCCTCCACAGAGTGCTTCTTCTAACCACAGATGCTCCTCCTGATTGCCGGGGTGATGTCGATCCAATCTCTTTGGCCATTGCAGAAATGTCGCGTGGTGGTGTGTTGCCTGTGCCATGTTGTGGGAGGTATTGTGATCTCGGTCCCTCTGCTGGCCTCAGTATCCGCAACACACAATCTTGAGACCCAACGCCTCCACCTGTTATCAATAAAAACACACAAGCTGTCAGCATTTAAGGCCTTAGACGATCGCCTGACAGTTTGCTCTTACCCTATTCTTCAAATGCGAGATAAAACTCTGATAGAGGACTTTGCCCAGTCATCACGGATGCGACATGGTCTCGAATAAGTCTGCTTGATCTGGCTCTCAAGTTCGTAGGTTCGTGAATATTATTCGCCTTGGCCTTTGCGTCCCTTTACAACCGCTCTGACCGTGAAACGCATGGCTGCCCCTGACTCGATCGTTGGGGGCTGATCACGCCAGCAGGTCGCCATTTGCTTTATGCCTGGGTTGATCCCCATGACCACACGATGTTCCTGACCTTGGAAAACTGCGTCGATGTCGCCTCGGGTCCCAAGGAAACATCCTGGGACGTTTCTTCGTAAGGCATGACATGGTTGTCGTTTACTATTTCCAGGAGAGAAGTTGAATCAGGGTATATGATGGGTGGGAGACTTTGTTTATGATATCAAACGAACAGCTAACCCAAGAGGCCAACTTCCGTTTAATACTTTACTTTATTGTGCATTTTTTTTCTTTTTCCATTCACTCTGCAACAGAATCTGCTGCTGCTACATCCGTCACTTCATCCAGTACACTGGCTAACGCTGCTTCATCTTCTGGTGATAGTTGTGGTGGTGGTGGCACCCCCTGGTCCTGTTTAGCAAACATCGCCTTCAAATTCTCCAGGTCTCTCTGCTGTCGCTGTCTCTCGACCTCAAGAGCGCCTCCCGTCTTCCTCAACTTGCTAGCCCCGACAAATGTCGTCAACTCCTCCTCAAACTCATCGATGCGGTTCGACAGCTCGATATGTCGCAGCTTCTCCATCTGCGCCATAGCCTTCAATCGCTTATCCGAGTCTGGCTCAATCAGCTTGACCTCTTCAAGCACAGTCTTCAGTCCTTCAAAGCCTTCCTCAACCACAGGTTGGAACACAAATTCGCGTGATGCTCCTCCATTCTTCAGTTGTAACTCGAGTACCTTTTTCAGGTTGCCTAGAGTTTGAACCAAGGAGCCACGGTCTTCTTTGAGATCCTCCAGCAACGCCTCCTGTTCCTTCAAAAACATTTGCTCCTTCACAATCGTCTGCAGTTCAACCTCCCATGTCTTCTTCCATGACGGACGCAGAGTCTGAATAAAATCAGAGAGCTCATCAATCTCGTTGTTGATCTCGTCACACTGCTTGTCCACAAACGCGATCGAGGTGTCGCTAGGGCGTCCACGCCGTTGTGTTACATTGATCTTCATGTCCTCAACCACGTCTTGAAGATCCTCGATCTTGTTCGTCAGATCCTCCGACTTCTTGTCCAGCTTGACCTTACCCGTTTCGATAAACACTCTCGACGAGACCGGTTGTTCAAGCGCCTGTTTGCGGATCTGAGTGGTGTAGCCTGCCAGGTTACCGAGCATCGTTTTCGTTTCGCTCTGCAGCTCCGTATATAGCTGTCGAACCACACCCAAATCGCGCCGCAATGTCTGCACCTCCTCGAACTGTGACTTGAGCTCTGCAGCAGACACCTTGCTCTGCACTGCGGCTGTAGGATTCGAGGATTCAGCTCCGGTAGTCTTGTTCTTGGATAAGACTTTCATAACTACAGAACGGAGCATTTGAGAGTTCTCTGGATTCGAGGACGCACTTCGTTCTGGAGGGTTGTTCGCAATCGCCGAAGCTGCTGCCGCTGCTACTGCCTTTTGACGCGCGGCCTCAGATGCCTCGTGCGCCTTTCTGATCTCATGCAGTTCTTTTGACAGGGCTGAGAAGCCTTGGTCCATCTTGCGCTGAATATTTTCCAAGTCTATCGACAAACCAACAATTCAGAGTTTAATTATCAACCTTGTTACAACAATCACACATGACATACCAACATCGCATCCCCTTACCGTCGACATTCAAAGATAGGAACGCATTCTGCTTCACATCTCCCAGTGACTCGAGTTCATAATGAATGTTGGTATTCGGATCCTTGACGTAGATCGTGGGAAAGTCCTCTTGTCCTGGATTGTACTGGAATTTCTCCATGAAAAGCATACGCAGCCCAGAGTGTGTCAGCTCGCCCTCGAACTTTGTCTTTTTCACACTCTTGCCCACTTGAAGGAATAGTGTCAGGCTCGTATCCAGAGGTTCCGCTAAGAGAATTATGTGCCATCTATATTAGAAATGACGATCCAACATTATTTCTATTGTTATCACTATGTTCCTGTCTTCTCACCTGGAGCATCCATTGAGGGCAGTGAAACTGCGCTTGAAGCACCGGCAACGCTCGGCGTCGTCGGCGTCACAGAACTGGAAATGGTATCCGAGGATCCATTTGTTATCAGTGAGAGGTGTGGCGAAGGCGCAACTTCCGGATTCAATGTGTTGAGCATCATGGACGAAGAACCCAAAAGAGGTGATGTCGTCGAGGGCGTAATGGTTGGAAGACCATTTGGAGGAGGTGGCATTGGTATTGTTGGGGGCTGAGGCATTCCATCCAAGGAGCGATTGGCGCCCGGAGAGGGTAAGGATGGGCTGGTGGGGAGTTCGTAGGAGGGCATAGGTGGGAAATGTCCATAAGGCAGAGTCATGCTGGGGCTAGTGGCGGGCGTTGATCCTTGCGAACTAAATCCCGGATAGGTTGAAAGCATGCTAGGGTCATTCATAGGATTGCGTCGAGGAACTGGAGGAGCATTCTGCTCCAACAGTGTCGAGAATCGCTGAGAGTGGCGTCGAGAGGAGGCGCGTCGTGTGATAGCGTCACTTTTTCGGAGAGATGCAAGCGTTTCGGCATGTCCCTGTTCGTCACGAGGAGTAGAGACGGATAAAGTAGGGGTTGATCCTGCGGTGATGGAAGGACTCCTGGAGACTCCCTCTGATTCTGGGGACTTTGGTCCGATAGGTTGCCTAACATTGCCCCCACTACTCTTGGATCTTCCCGCAGTAGTTGTGGCGGCAGTTGCGGCGGCAGTTGCGGCAGCAGCCTGAAGGCGCGCTGTCTTTGCTTCGTGCTGCTCGCGATACAAGTTCTGTTTGAGGCGAAGACCCTGCAGCAGATTGATAATGACCTCCTTGATCCGCGGCAGATATTGATCCAATGACGACGGTGATGGCTCCTCCCCGAGCGCTGTTTCCAGGCAGTTTCTTAGGTCGTCAGGGATGTGTGCAAGCTCGCTATAGACGCACGATGCGTTTTGTTGACAGAGGGTGCGAGTGTGTTTTAGCGTAGTGTGGCTGTCAACAGCCCCCAAAAATTTCCTTTCTGTTCTCTCCGATTCTTTGATGCTGCCCTTGAGTAAGGCCCATGGTGGAACATATCCATTGCAAGAGGAATAACATCGTCATCGTACCTTGTGTCGATATTGACCTCATGAAACGCCTGGCTGGCCAAGTTGAACTGCGTAGCAAGCTGCACAAAGATATCGGAGACGTTCTCCTCAGTCATTTTTCGTGTAGACCACAAGGTCAGGCCTTCAAGCAGCTGCTTTGTTGCCACCAAGAGCTTCGTCACGGTCGCTTCTATGGGATTTATCTTTACAAGGGACGCGAATGAGGAGACGAAATCAACAACAACAAAGAGGCAGACATTAGAAGAGCTTCCGGCATGTGCATTTCGTTGTCTTTGATGCGGGTCTGGATGAAGTTTGGTCGTGGGGTTGTGTTGTGTCGCTTTAGGTTAAGGCACGGAGGGTTCCTGCAGGGCGGGGGTGAAAGTATGACTTACAGCGCCTTGGTCAGTCTTACGCCTCCGAGCCGGTGCTCCTGTGGGGGCGTATGGCGGTGCGGGGTCCATGGTATCCATTGAAGTATGAAAAAGAAGAAGAGTTTATATAGTTTGAAGGTGGCCGAGAGTAGGCAGAAGTAATGGAGTTGAACGGAAGAGGTTGAATGAGGAAAGATGATGCATTACGGCATGAAGAGAACCCAAAAAAATCTCGCTAAATTACTGTAGTGTGTTTTGCGCTTGTTGCATTGGCTGCACAGGCGCATGCGCGTGCAATCACAACGAAACACACTTTCATTTCTTTCTGTTTTTAGTTTTATTTCTGCTCCGCATCAGTGTCGTTGAGGAGCGGAGCCATTAGTCGCGATTGGAACGCCTGATCGACTGCTTCCATGACGGGCAAGTTCTTTTGTGCCTGCTGACTCGCCTTGATGCCTTGGGATGTCGTCAGGTACAGATCTGCAGCAATTACGGGTATTATTTCGCCGCGTTTTTTTTTTCGGGTCAGACAAAATTTGGTCCCAGATCATTTGTGCAGCACAGCCAAAAAAAACAAAACATCATGCATCTATCACTGACCTTTCAAGCATGATCCAGCAGCCGCAGCAACAATTTGATTGCCCGTCTTCTCTGCATGCACAAATCCTGTCATCAACATCTTTTCAGCCTGTTCGTCGTGTGTCTGCAAATAGACGTTACCCAATAACAGCAACGTCAGGCTTCTCAGCTGGGTATTCATCAGCGCGCTGGATAATTTCAAGGCCTCTTGCAGATGTTGTCTAATATACAAGAAAACAAGAATACTTTAGACAACACAAGTGCGACATGTATGAATGTCAATTTGACCATCGACATATGAACCTACCTGGCGGGAATAAGGGCCTCCTTTGTCCAACTATCTAGGATATGAAGTGCGCACCGTATATTGGCAGACATGTTGGATTCATGCCTCGCCCTGGCTTCCATCTGAAGGTCCTTGACCTATTTGGCAACCGAGGGGGATAAGAAGATTCGATCAGCTGTTTTCTTGGCTCACACTATAGAAAATCTAACCTTACGGACTTACTTTTTGCAGGTCATAAAAACGCTCGCCACAGTGGATGAGGGCAGTGTTGATGATAGCCAGAGTCTTTGCTTCGTAGCCCTCTGGATCTTGATGGCTCCCTTGTGTGTGACTTAAACAGATACCATACCAATCCAGGGCCTCATCCAATTGTCCACCGAGATGCATTGTCATGCCTATAGAAAGCGAGATCCTCCACTTGAAAACTTCCCACATCCCACACACTTGTGACCAATACGTCGCCTTCAAAATCGTCTATTGAAGAACATAGGGTCAGTAAAGCACCGCATTGATCCAGATTCTAAGCATATCTGTGGATTTATGTGTGATGATTACCTCTTCTGCAGAAGCAAGGTCATATTTGAGTAAAAATACGTCGGAGAGATGTACAAGCATGGTCATCATCAGAAGTGAAAACCAGCGCTGATTGCGCCGGACGCTGAAAGTAGATGTAGCATCTGTAAAACGAACAATGGGACACGAAATAAGTACATGCTGTCAACGACAATCAGCTATCAATCACCTTGGATCGAATACCTACGATCATTAACGCTAAACTCGCCTACAAAGTTGAAGATAATCCGCCATATAAGAATAAAGGTCAGCACCGCGTGTTCAAGACGTGAAAAGGAAAAGCATGCTTGGAACTTGTGGTAAATTCTTACGATCAACGACTTTGATCCCCTCGATCAAGAACTGCTGCGCTTTCATTGGTTGAGTCATATCAGCCTTGCTACAGATGCCAGACAGCAGGTATGTGAGGCAGTAGACCTGAGAAAAAGACATCCATTTGATCGGAAGATGAGGCCATGGCGCGTTTTGATCATGTTGAGAATGAACATTTTGCTTCGGATAGTTCAGGGATATCCGGAAAATTCCTTGGAGTTCCTCGTTATCTTTCGGCCGAGTCTCATCCAGTGCACTATGTAGCGCAGTGAGAGCGGCCAGTGACTTTTGCACGCCACCGGATCGAAGCATGCATGATATATAGAGAATTAGAAAAAAGACGCGTAGCTGTTTTGACTGACACAACTTTGGTTGCTGAGTTTGTTGACTTGATGATGATGTTGCTGTAGCGTAGGATGACTCTGGGGCAGGTTGTATTGTGTTCGGCGATATCTTTAGCCCTTCGTCCAGCCCCATATGCGGCGCTAGCTTCAGGAGATATGACATGGCTTGGTCCCAGTTTGAAAGCATGAGAGAGTACTGTCCAGCAACAATCCAGAATGCCATCTACAAGCGAACAAACACCTGATCAGTCGTTTACTGGCAATGGAACTGATTCATTCTCAATCATCATCAGGACAGCGCACCTTGAGGTCAAAATCCCCCCGCTTTTCTGCGAATGCAGCGCCTTGGTTCAGCGTCGACAAACTTCCCGCGATATCATTCATCAGGAAGCACACGTGCGCCCTGACTAGTAAGAAGTGGTATGTCCACCAGTGCAAGTCCAGCCTATAATTTACCATCGAGCGATACAGTTTCTGTCAGAGAAGATACTTCAACATGTAAGACCTCATTTTGTCCGCAAACAGATCGCCTACGTTGCTGCTTCGGTTGAAGCTGTCCCTAGAATTGTCTTTGCAAGGCGGAACTTTTTCGATTGGATATAGATCTGGATCTGCAGGTCGTAGAGCCGCAGTTGGATGTCTAATGCTGTGGACCCTTGTATCTATGGTGAACAGGTTTGTGATGATCAGCACATTCGATCCACAGTGAACAAATGGCATATCCCCAAAATGACGTGTGACTCTCCCTTACTCTGTTCGCGATAATAATCTAACACGGCAGCAAGGCAGCATGTAATAAATAACAGTTAATTGCGATGCTCGGCCCAAGCTCTGACTCAATAAGTGGGAGAATCTGCGACCTCTTACCGCTTTGTTGACCTCCTCTTCGCATCTATCCAGACTCTCGGTCTCGTCAAACAGGATCTGAGCCAGCCGTAAACCCGTCTTGGCCCTATCCAACTGTGTCATAGAGGGAGACTCCAAAGAGACACAAGCGGCAAGGCATTTGATGGCGCAGAAAATAAGATCTTGGTGGCGTTTTCTCCAGGCAGGTTGCGAGCTGGGCTGCGTAGTGGCAATGAAACACAGCGACCGTGCCTGATCGATATACTCCTCTGCCAACCCCCAAAGAATCAGATGAGTATTTCCTGGAGTGACATCAGTAATCGCTTCAGGAGTTGTTACTGCGGCATTCTGGCTCGTTGCTGCTTTCTCCATGTCTGTAGCGATTCGAATGCCTTTATGCAGAGCTGAGCTGTTGAGGAATGAAATGCTACAGATTCTACTTGTGGTCCCGCAAATAAGCGTCGTGACTGGGCGCAATTGGTGGCAAAATTATTTGCGCCATTTTTATTTATTTTTTGTGTAAAGGTTTGCAAGGACTCTAGTTTTCCATTCTTGATAATGCGCATACGCCCTTGTGTTCTCGTACTTGACTCGCGGAATCTACACGACCCATGGGTGATCTTGAGTCAACACCGGATGGAGAAGGGGGAAAAAAAATGCAATAACGCAATACAAAGGTACATACCATGCTATAGACGCCTCCGGTTTTACGTCGTTGGTTCAGCAGCCTACCAGCATCTTGAGATGCAGCAGTGGCCTCCTTTAAACCTTTCCGTGGTGTTCCTTTCTTCAAGCTCGTGATATCCGCAGACGACAACTGTATATCCGAAGGATCCAGCCTTTTCCGTTTTGATGGTGGCTTCGCTGACCTGGCGGCAGCTCCCGAGGTCTCCTGGCCATTGCCTTGCTCCTCGACATCATCAGCATCCGAAACAAGCGACATTTGGCTAACGTTGGATATCTGACGTTTCGTTCCCATAGTCCGGTAAGCATCTGGTTGCCGATTAATTCCGCGAAGTTCCGATGTGGTCGATCCTGCGCTTTTGACAATAAATGGATTCTCGTCATCCTCCCCATCCTCGCGGTCGCCATTCCGCTCCGATTTCTTTGGTTGTCCTGGCCTCTGTACCTCGGCACCTCCTCTTATCGGTATCACAATTTCAATCAAACTACTTGTGCTGCTGTCATTATCGCTCAAAGGCCTCCGTTTCCTCGGAGTCGACGGCGTAGAACCGCTTCCTCCCGTCACTCCACCTTTGGGCTTCCTCAAGGACATCAAAAATACTAGCACAGTGTCCTCAATTAACCGAATCGTATTATCAAGCTCAGGCTTCTTGACCTTGTGTTCTATTGCCGTCAAAATCGTCTCCTTCAACTCCTTGCCGCCGCGCCCTCCAATTCTTTTAGCAACTTTGGCCTTTGCTCCACCTTCAGCGGTTGCCATTTCCTCGACTTTGCTCACAGTCATGTTCCGCGCCATCGCACATAGCCAGAATGCTGCTCCAACCCACTTGGGATCCGAGTATTTCACATGGACACGCTGCGCCGGTGAAAGAGATTTGACCCAAACCTCAAAGAAACGCTCCAGACAATCCAGAGCCAACCCGTCCAATTCCATGGATCCGTACTGAATAGCCAGTTGTCGCAGATATGTCTGCGAGGTGCTGGAAATGAGCTGCCTCATATGAGAATGACGTGGATCGCCCGTCAAGTTGACATCCAGTGTGGGTGAAGACCCTGTAGATAACGTCTCCTGATCATGCTGCCGGGATTTCCCTGTCAAGAGTCGGGAGAGCTTTTGCAAGGTGTTGCTGTATTCAGAAGGGGAAGGCGCCCCTGAGAGTCGGACAAGAACCTGCCGCGATACCTCTATTGACAGTCTGGTAGATGCGTCGAGCAAAAAGCAGAATCGCGTCAGAGTTCAGTCGTGCAAAGTAAAAAGGTTAGCCTTTTTACCACTCTTGATCACTTACTGATCGGCTGCAATGTCAACACAGATGGCTGCATGACTAGGATGATTCTTGATGGCTCCATTGAATTCGGCAGCTTGGAGGTATGCACAAGCCTTATCTGCGAGTGAGGTCCTGTGATCGAGAGAGAGTCTTTCGAGGATAACGGCAATATCGCGTCGTGACATGGGAGGGAAGTACGAGGCAAGAGTTTGTGGTGAACACGAAAGAACTCAGGCGCAAGGGGCTTTACTGAAAGTGATGGCGGTGGCTTTTATATTCACGACCATGCCACGACCCTTGGCTCGAAACCAGAGTTTATGTTTTACGAGAATAAATAATATTGGGGTTTCAATGGCTCATGAATGCAGAAAACAACGCGTAGGCAAACAAAACAAGGGAAAAAAAAGGAAAAGGAAAGAGCATCCACTTTCATACAAAACAGGAAAAGAAAAAACTCTCTATCTACTATTGATATCATTCCTGGATGGACTCGTAGCTCCACACACGGGCGCGGGTATCACCAGATCCAGTGGCAAAATAAGTACCGGCCGGACTCAGGGCAACAGAGATAACTATACAGAGCAACGGAGCATCATATGGTTAAGAAAGCTACACGGAGGCAAGTTAGATTGCATCTGCGAATAAGGGCAAACCATACCTGAGTTCTTGTGTCCTTGAAGCATGAACTGAACTGCTGTTGATTGTGGGTCCCAAAACTGAACCCCACGATCCTTAGAGCCTGAGACCACCCATTTGCCATCCGGTGAAACGGCGACAGATAGAACAAAGTCCTATACAAGCACCACGAGATAAGTCATGCTCTGTCAGTGACATGATCATATCTAGACGTCGCACTAAACTTAATCCATTCGGATCGACTTGTTGTTACCTTATGACCGTTAAACGTTGCTTTGCATAAAGTGCCTCTCGACGCGCCATTCTGACCATTTCTGCCGATTAGCGTAAGATCCCATGATTTCAATGTGCGATCCAGACTTCCAGAAACGAGGGTCTTGCCATCGGGTGCGAAAGCAACGCTGTATACAGAGTCCTTGTGTCCTTCCAATTTTTCAAGCAGTTGACCAGTATGCGTGTCCCATACACGGACCATCTTATCCAGCGATCCAGCAGCAACCAGTCGACCATCCGGTGAGATCGCAACTGAAGTCACGCCAGCGTCCTTTTGATCAACGTCTCCCACTGTGAGGGTGTACAAGCACTTGCCGGTCTCCATGTCCCATACGCGTGCGGTCTGATCGCCTGATCCAGATACAATAATTCTCCCGTCTCTTGAGAAATCCAGCGAGTAAATATCCTGTTCGTGTCCCTTTAGGGTCATGCGAATTTTCTTGCGATTGATCTCCCAGATTCTGATCTGCCTGTCCTCTGCACCAGTAGCAAGAAATTTTCCGTCGGGGCTGAAGCAAACGGAGCGAATGTAAAGATCATCCTTTCCAGCAGTGTCATCGGCAAGAACGCTATGGTGTACAAGTAAGCAATGATTAGCTCCCTGATCCCTCACAAGTAAGGTCATTTATGCCATCGTCCTCACAGTGCCACTTACTGTGTACTCTGACCTGTCTGAATATCAAAGATCTGTGCACTGCGATTGCATCCTGTGGCAAGGTACTTGCCATCTGCGCTGAAGCGAACACAGCAAACCACGCTAATAAAATTTGTGCATAAATTTTTTGAGTGTTTTGTCATGCGACGATGAACGTAAAAACAGCCATGGAAGAAACAAATTAGACTTACCTAGAATGCTCCATCGTATGCACAAGATCGACTTTCAGCTGCTGAGGAACCTTAGGGTTGGAACTAAGTGGCGATCGAGTGGACAATATTGGTTAGCGCGTTAGCACCAAAAAATTTCCCAAGCGACACATCAGAAACCCTCACACGACTTACATCGCGAACCAGTCCGCGCCTTCCCGCTTCAATTGTGCTGGGACGTTATCAGGATCATCGCTCCAGTTGGAAGGGGTGTTGGCTCCCCTTGCAGTGCGAGCAACTGTAGTAGGAGTAGACGAGGCTGCACCTGATTTCCGCTTATTGTTTGCAGATGCTGCCGGAGACCCCACTTCTTCCTTCGCTTGGATATATGCTCCGCCCTGTGGATTTGCAAACAGAATGTTATTGATCAATGAAGCGCCAATATGTCCAGTAGTAATAAGCCAGCAGTGAAAGGATTAAACAACCATACCTTCCCAGGCTTGACAGGCTGCTTTGATGATGGCTGGGGGACAGGTGAGCTATAGCCGCTGGGTCCCATCACTGAGGGCTGACCATTGGGGTTACCGTGGGGGCTGGGAGGCATATTACCATACATGTTGCCAGGAGGACCTGGTGGTGGGATATCTGCTTCCGTCTTGAAACGAGAACCATCGCTCTCTGTCTTAAATCGTTTTGACTGAGACTGACCCTGTTGGGATTGTCCGTTGCTTCCATTCATATAGGGCGAATGTGGTCCTCCAGGACCTGGAGGCATATTGGGGCCGCCATACATGTGCTGCTGCTGGGCTTGCTGCTGTTGCATATGCTGCTGCTGTTGATGATGTTGTTGCTGCTGCTGCAAATGATGCTGCTGTTGAGCCTGATGCTGCTGTTGAGCCTGTTGCTGCTGCGATTGCTGGGCTTGTTGCTGTTGTTGCTGCTGCTGGGCCTGCTGGGCCTGCTGCTGTTGCTGTTGCTGTTGCTGTTGCTGCTGTTGTTGCTGCTGGGAGGGGTCGACCATTTGGGGAGGTGCAATCAAACCGGGACCTCCCCCAGGGCCGCCACTAATAATTCCGCCGAAAAGATTCGATTGGCCGTGTCCAATGTTGGGTGGGGGAGGTTGAGCGTGCGACATTTGATGGGGCATCTGGACGACTCCTCCACGTTGCTCAACTTCGCGTCTCAGTCGTACGACTTCCTCCTCGACCCTAATAATGCCATTCAAGGTTTTTGCCGGATTGACAGAATATCAGTTGGGCTGTTTTAACTCTGCGGCTCTTGCAGATTTTGAACGGAAATTGCTCTCAGAGTGCCATGCAGCCTTTTTATACCAATCAAACCGTGATTCTTACATATGGTACTGGCTCTTCATGGACTCGTGCTTTCTTTCAAGCTCGTACAGGGCTCTTCTAAAGGCGTCCATTTCCTGGACTTGACTGTTGACTGTATCAAGTAAGAACGCGTGGAAGGAAACACAGAGACGCGTTAGTGTTCAGTTCAGGATCCGCGGATCAACGGTACACAGCGATATAAGAATCCAATCTTGACTGATGCGGCTCAGGAATTGACTTACTCTTGTGTTCACACTCATCGCGTTGTGCATTGGCAACCATGGCCTCGCGGCTCAAACTCTCAAACTCCTGTTTAATGAGATCGAGCCATTCGGGTACACCTGTACGGCCAGGGACCATTGGGCGGTGGTTGTATATTCCAGACATTTAGGAATATGGACTTGATCGGATGGTGCTGTGAATTCTTTTGATCCCACAAGGTTTTATATTGTATGTGACGGACCTAGGATCTAATTATGTCAGGAGGCAAGAGGAAACGGATGGAGTCAAGTCAGGAAACACGGTAGATGAAGTGCAATGAGACATGAGCTTCATCTTTGATGGTCGCGAGCCCAATGGGTGGCTTGTGGGTGATGAATGAAAATATCGTTGCATCATGATACATGCTGCTCCCCTCCCATCTTAGGATCTCACAGCTTGGCTGTAAATCGCCAATCCCGCAACTGGTAGCTAACCAGTTGCCAACCTCATTTCTTTAGTTCAGCCCCCTACTTTATGTGCTGCTCATATCACAAACTGAGCTGATCTGATTTCTTTCATTCGATGACCAATTTTAATTGATTTTTCCGATGCTCCGGCGCAGTGCACTTTCCGAATTTCGTAATGTCGCCACCAGGACTAGCCCAAACTTCAGTGGTTGACAAGCTAGTCGGGGCTCGCGTTTAAAATCATGTTTTGCACAGCATCATTGAAAACAGTGTGGGTGATGAATGCGAGTGCATTTACATGCAATGTGATATTAAAAGGGAGGAGGCAAGTGACGAGGGAGAAAGGGGTGAATG
>MU617349.1:0-15200 GCA_025201705.1 Dissophora ornata
GAGGTTGGTAGGTAGAAGGGGAGGAAAGAAATAAAAAATGGAGGGAGATGGATGTTGGTTTATATAGAGGAGCGGATGGGATGAGGCAGGTGAGCAAGGGTCTCGGTTCGGAGGGGATGGAAGGAGTGATGAAGAAGAAGAAGAAGATGATGATGATGATGGAGAAGCGGCAGTGGGACGTGTTTGTTTTAGAACAAGAATAAATTGTTTTCGACCAGCAGGTTAACTATTAGGTTTAGTAACAGGTTTAGTAGCCCACACCCCCACTCACTCCTCGAACCCTATTCCATCTCCGTGCGGGGGTGGTGACAGCGCTGACACCGATCGATGTTCACTCCTCCCCTTCGCCGTCCACGGACTGAACACAGGCTGCGGGCTCACATGGGTCCACTCCTCGTCCTCCTCCATTGCTCAAAGGGCGGCGCCTGTTCCCTCTTTCCTGTGCCTCTCTCTCTCTCTCTCTCTCTCTCCTTTTTCCGTCCTCGGCACGAGGAGATCACTCGCGATGCATGGTTTTTTTGCGTGCACCTTCGTACCTACTGAACCCTTTTTACCTCCCTTCATCCCCCATGGAATTCTTGTTGCTATTTCAGGGAGAAAGACAGCCTCGTGCCCCATGTGTGAATGCACTGCTCATCAACAAATGGGTTTGAGAGGGGGGGCTGTTATTGTGGAGCAATTCCGCCACCTTTTTCTCCACAAAACACACATTGCATGGACTAACCTATTTAGATTTGTATAGTGTTCATGTGCACAGGGAAATGATTGTGGACAAGTGTTATAGCCAGACGCAGAAACGTTGGGGAGAGAGAGAGACTCGAGATGGGTTGGCAAACCATTCCTTCAATGGTAATTAACAACTCTGTTGTAATCCATTTTCACACCACAGCCCAGCACAGAGTGCTCAGCCGATAAGTCGACCACAATCAAGTTTTTCTCTCCTCTTTGTGCCCCCCCATATGACAAACGGTTGAGGGTTTAGAACTGTCAGCCAAAAAATAAAAGATTAAAAGCAAGAAAACAACGCTGTGTGGTTGGTGATGCACATGCCAACGCGGTTACAACTATTAACCAGGAACTGTCCAGCCGAGGAAAAACAACAAAGCCGTATTTCTCCAGAGCTTTGGTGCAACCCAACTGCGACAGACAGACAAGTACGACACAGCCCGAGTGTACTTGCGATGCGAGACTGCCTACAGAGTCAGTCATCATATTGTCACGTCATCGAACCCACCTCTCCAGGGCAGAGATCGCGTCAATTAAAAGCGCAGACACTACTGGTGTCTTCTGAGCTGGTCAGGATGTCACTGGTTGACAGACAGGGACGGGGATCCCCCTATTCAGGATAGCCCTTTCTCGGTCAGTCACATCGTTTCCCTGGGTGGCGCGGATTTGGTGCGCACAGACCACGCCGCAGCATACCCTTTTCTCTGTTCCGCAAAAAACCCTCATCCTTGTTTTGCATCTCTCTCTCTCTGCTCCTCCATTTATTTTATTTGTTTTTCGAAATGGCCATTGTCGCAACAACCTCTGGCCGTGCTGGCCGTGCTGCTGCTGCTCACTGGCATCTCCCCATCGAGATCATCCTCTTGGTAGCACAACATCTCGACCGTGACAGTCTGTTACGATGTATCCGACTCAACCACGAATGGCACAACGCCCTTGAACCTTTGCTTTGGCACTGCATCATCCTCCATCCATTCCCCCTATACTCAGTAGTCTTTACAATGGCAAACCCATTTCTTGATGAGGACGATGAGGATGAGGACAATGACGACCCAGATCACCCTCTACCATCGCTAGAACTCATTCTCAAGAACGCGCCCCACATTCGTCAGCTGGCCACCTCCAAACCTCACCCTGCACTCTTGGCTCTCTCACAACTTGCAGAGGGATGCTCACGTCTTACCTCACTCTCAATCAGCTCCGCTGTATCCTCATACAGTGATCCTGTCATTGCCCTCATCCTACAGAACAAAGGCACCTTACGTTCGTTCTCGTACCAGTCAAGTATTACCTACTCTGCAGAAGTGGGCCTAGAGGATCGTCACACATTATCTTGCAAGATTTGGACAGTTTTACCACACTGCACCGCGCTTCAGGGACTGAGGTTGAATAATATTGGACTCGCTATGGAATCCCAGGAACCGTTTTTTGTAGTATGTCGACGACTCAAGAACTTCACGATGAAGCATTCACTTGTCCATGAAAGTATTTTCAACGCGCTTGACGGAGGAGGAGGAGGAGGAGGAGGAGGAGGAGGAGGAGGAGGAGGAGGTCAAGAAATGGCATCATCGACCATGGATCTGGATTTGAAATTAGACGACATACTGAGCTGGAAAAAGGGATGGACGGGAGCTACCATGGACAACAAAAGCGTCGTCATCACCAACAATGACAGTTGTTTGTTCCCACGCCTGCAACGACTTGTCCTTATCCAGAATATTTGCAGTATCAGTGACGAAATCCGGCTTTTGAAGCAAGTGAATTTTGTTGCGCATTCCGTTGGCTCCGCATCATCATCATCATCATCATCACCCTCTCTCGTGTATCCAAGATCGATTGTGCGGGACTTGACGTGGAGTACAACTTCTCGGGACCGATCCCATTATGCGCAGAGTTCTAGTTTCTTGTCGACAGAGTGCTCTGGATTGACAAGGCTCGATATCTCCATGAGTAACTGCACCGACAAACAGATCGCCTCCATCCTCACATCACTCCTTCACCTGACCAGCATTTACGCTCAGGGGACTGGTTTTGGTTCCGAGTCTATGACTGTCCTGATCGGTCCAATGCGCTCAGTGTCCAGAGAGAATCACCCGAGCACTGGTTCTACTACTACCACTACTACTACTACTACTACCGTCGCCACTGGCATGGGCGGGCCATATCTCGGATCACAGTTGCAAGAGCTAAACTTCAAGCATTGTTCGGATGTGGATGGATATTGGATTCAACGAATCTTGCAGGAATGTCCGAAATTAAAGCGGTTCTGGGCAGAGCCGCGGTTGGATGTGGAGCTCGTGATCATAGGACGATATAGTGGTATACCCGCCAACCAATGTTTTGGCTACGGCTACGTAGCAGATAGTAGTTCCATTGAAAAGTCGGTCCAAGCCCTGAACCGCAAATTCAATAATATAATCGACAACAATGGGGAAGGCTACGAAGATCAAGATGGAACTTCAGCGGGATGGGCTTGTTCAGAGATGCAGGAACTTGAGATTGGGATCTGTGGAATGTTTCGTGTCGAGGGCTTGATGCACCCACCCAAGGCGCTTGCATTGGCCTTTTATCAGATTGCTCAACTAAAAAACCTCGAGTCTCTAGTGTTGTCTGTCGCCAGGAATGTCAACTCGGTATCTATCGATTTGAAGGATCGCCGCCCTGAAGGCATGGGAATAGGATTACTGAAGCATCTGAGAGGGTTGACGCGGTTGAGAGAGTTGACCATCGTGGATCCGCAAACGACTATGGCTGGTGACATCCTGGACTCTGTCGTGGATATATGGCCGGGATTAAGTGGGATTGGGTTCTCGCTGGAGCCGGAGAGGATCTACGACGATGCAGATCGCTATCTCAGGATGAATCACCCCCACCTGAAACGGATCTCTACCCCTCGGGCAACATGTCTCTTTGATAACGTTTATTTTAGCTAGGTCTCTACTCGTCTTATTCTTAGTCGTCCTCTTCGTCCTCAACTTCCTCTTCTTCCTCGTCCTCATCTGCCTCCTCTTCTTCTTCAGCTTCGTCTTCCTCTTCTTCATCTTCCTCATCGTCCTCGTCCTCATCCATAGCAGCGTCATCAATATATGGATTTCGCACACGGCGACGTCGTTCCGCTCTCTCCTCTTGCTTTTCAATCATCCTATCCGCATACCGATCCTCCTCATCTTCCTCCTCCTCCTCCTCCTCCTCCTCCTCCTCCTGCTCCTCTTCTTCTTCCTCTTCTTCATCCTCACTTTCCCCGATAACTCGCTTCCGCCGAGGCGGTGCCCGATGTGCGGATGACTCATTCACTTCATCATCGCCTGCCAGTTGGTCAAGGTCATCTTCACTTATGTCGCTATTTGTAATTTGACTAAAGCAGCAGATATCAGTGTATAAAAAAATCTCTCATAGCACTCAAGCCAAACAAACAATAAAAACAACGAATTTAAAAAATAGTGTAGTACCTCTTGGTGTGGATCCGTCTCTCATCGTCTTCGGCTGCTGCATGCGCCGCCTTCCCAGTCGATCGTGGCTTTGGTGCCTTTTGCGTCTTTTTGGCCGTAACTATGACCTTGTTTGCCGTCTTTTGAGATCCCGAACTCGCTTTCGCGCCACTCGATCTCGCCCTTTTCTTGGACTTTGTCTTGGTTGCGCGGTGTTGGCTCTGTCCTTCGCCATCGTTCAGATCCTCTTCATCGTGATTATCCTCGTCATCGTGTTCTTGATCTATCTGCTCCTCATCTTCCGAAACTTCGGGAAGCTGCGAGCTGATCTCTTCGCCACGCAAGTTGCGATGCTTAAGGTTGCCCAACCAAAAGGCTGCACCCGCATCGTTGTTCTCAAGCATGAGCTTCACTTCAAAAATGAGACTCTCCATAGTCTTTTTGATAGCTGGTACCATGACCATCAAGGTTTGCTCTCGTGAGGCTTTGGCATGCCCACAAACATTCTAAGACAGAAGAATAACGGAGAAAAATGTCAGATCAAAAGACCTGAATAACTGATACCACTGTCAAAATCGTGTGAACATCAGACATGAAAAAAGTACTTGCCTGTAGAGATCGAGTACTAGACTGCAGATAATTTTTAAAAATCTTTGCAACTGTGTCCTGATGGCCACGGAAATGAATCCCCATGAATGGTAGCACCCGCTTAATGAACTGTTCCATAAACACCTTGGAGTGCTTCAAGGTGACACCCAACACTTCTCGTTTATCATTCGACTTTACAAACGCCGCAAGTCTCTGGAAACAGAGTGAGAGACCAGATATGTGATCAAAGGCTGCTTGCGTATCATCAAAGTTTTCTTCCGCAAACTCTCCCACCAACGCAGCCAGTTGGATGTGAAGCACCTGAGGATCGATTTTGAATGGAATGATATTAGTTTCAGTACCTTCTTTCAGTCTACCCGGTATTTGTCAATATCAGTTGTCGAAACTGTTACCTTTGTGTACGTGGTGAACGTGTTGGCCGTGAGCATGGGATGCAACTCTGAACGCCCCTCATCTTGATCCAAAAATGAAGGCAAAACTCTCGTAACATACTCGTTAATCATCTCCAGCCTGACATTGGACTTTGCGATCTGTTGACTCAAAACATAGGCCAATCGCTCCGGCTACATTGCACGCAAGATGAGAGTGGTACTAAATAAGTATTCCGTTATCAGCAATATTGCAAATCAAAGATGGCATAACCCAGTAGTGCCCTACCTTGACAGTTGTTGAAGGCCAACTGTGGGACAAAATCTCAGTCGCAAGTGCCGAAGCCTTGAGAAATGTGTCTGGATTTCTAGGCACTAAATCCAAGACTTTATCCAGAACTTCAAGGAACATGACGGAACTCTCAAAGCTAGGCATCATCTCGCGCCACCTCGACAGATTATTGAATGCCTCAACTGCAACCACCGACAAGTTCATAGAATTTTGAATCTCGCTAATTTGCTTCGATGACTTTTCGTCGAGCGCCAGAGACTTGAGCAGTTCCTATGTAACATTTCAGTTGTGTAATGTCAATGTTCATTTGCGTTATAAGAAAGAGAATCATGGTGGCGCGCTGTCCAATTCTGCAACGTATTTAAAAGTCGCCAGGATACTTACAAGTCGCACTTCCTTCTGGTCGCTTCCTTTGATTTCATTCCAGGAGAGTAATGCCAACAGAACCTTGAGAGATACTTCTAGACACTCTAGAATGACCACCCTATCAACTGGTTCTCCATTTTGATCTGTCGCCTGTCATACAATATATAAGTAAAGTTAGGAACTCACAAGTTCGATTCTCGAAGGCCGCCTGCGTCTTCATGCACAAACCTACCTGCTCGCCGTTGTGCAAAAGGTCAAGTATCATTCTCGTCTTGGTTACAACGTGCGGTATAATTTTGAGAATGCCGCGCACAAAATCTCTGGCACTCATTCTTGAGAGCAGTGCATTGTTCGCGGCTGGTGGATGTGTTTTCTTTAAGAATGGGTTATGAGCCACTAGCGCAGGAAGCTTGAAGGCAATTTTGGCGAGGAGATCCTTTAGAAGGAAGAGCAGTTGTGGGTACTGCAACTGGACGTCTTTGTTCTGAGTAACCTCGGAAATCTCATAGATCTCGCGCGTGATCGGCTCATGAACGCGGAGGACATGGAAGATGTCGACCTTGATGATGGATTACAATTTAAAAATTGAGAGGATCAAAATCTTTGACACTGGCATCTTGGGAGTATTTCGATACATCTCAGAAAATTGCAGCGTCTTTTACCTCAAGTTCGCGGAGATATGGCGCTAGTGATTCGTATGTTGTAGCCTCGTTTGAGTGAACAACGAATGGCTTCGGTGCACCATCCACGTCCATCGCTCTCGTCGAGCCTTTCCCCATTGTTTTCGCGCATGTAGACTGGATGGAAAGAGAATGAACCGTAGTACGAGTTCCTCTTGAAGAATCTTTTGCCCTGACTTGGCTCGCCTCGAGAGGCCTGAACCCAGAGACGCTTTTGAGAACATGCCGAAGCATGTCCTCGATCTGGGAGATCTGCTGGAGTCGAATGATAATACGAGCTACAAATTAGAAGTCGCTATCTGTCAGTAGGGTGTTCTATATCCAGTGTGAAGGCATGGTTTAGTTCGACACATGTATCTCAATATTACCCATCGTTTGATCTCCAGCGTCGTATGAAAATGCGTTCGATGTTTCCCGGAACCTAGAGCGCAAGCAGTAGTTGAAATTTTTGTCAGCTTCATTGCTTGCTCGTCTCTCGTAGCTTCATCCCAACAACAAGAGATTTTTTTATACCAGTTGATGGCACACAGCAATCCCTGCGCGATCGTATGGCAGATCTCGGCGCTGTATACTTCCGCAATATCCTAAATGGCACATATGAAATGGAACATTGCTAGTATTCTACATTTCTCAGCTTACAGATTGGCACCACTAAATCGAATACAATCTTTGACAGCGTGTTTTTACCTCAAGGTATTCTTGTTTAAACATAGTAATGCCGCAACCCAAGAGTCCGTCGATTTCATCCAAACCATCCTCGCCAGTCGCCTTTTCTGTAGCCTGTGTCAGTTTGAATAACGAACACAGGTACGCAGACCCATCTGGGGTTTCAATGAGAGTGCCCTGCGATGCAGAGCTCGACAGATCTGCACATAGACTTGGCATAATACTAATCGACAACTCTGATTCCTAAGGGATAAACGTGTATAGATGAAGGGCGCGATAAGCTGACTTGTATCTTTGACATGAAACATAAGAGCTCCGTTGCAGAGAGCTTACAGGTCCATCCAGGTTCATCCAACGCTCCATGGCAATGTTTCGACTGTGTCTCATCGTGAATGATTCATTAGCCCCGCAGACAAAGGTCGCTGCAAATTGATCTGAAAACTCCTCCTTGATCCAGAGCACGAGCTTGGGATCGAGATGCCCAGACAAAACCATACTAGCTAATTCATCGTACGTCAGCGCAAGGCACAACTACACGAATAAATTTCAACCGATTAGCATGAATTCCGTGCAGGACTCGCAACGCAACCGCGAGAAGAGTACCAACAATTGTACTCACAGAGGACTTGCGGCAAGAGTCTCTGATCATTTGAAGGTACAAGACAGAGATCCTGAGCAACGGATCAGATTCCGCTTGCAGGTGACTGACGATCGCTTGACTAGAGGAGCCACGCTCCTTCCCACCAGCTTCTTTAACGCCAAAAGCCTGCACCATCGCAATGGCACCCATGATACCGATCTTTTTGTAGTTCTCCATTGGATTCGAGAGCTGCTTCCTAATGAGGATATTCAAATCTGTAATCAAAGTGCCAGTATTTCCAGTGATTTCGTCCTAAATACGAGCGAGAATCGAGCAGTCGCGTATAAGTACTTGCGTCAACAAATTCCTTCGATCTCGGCCTTAATGACTAACATCGATTTGCATACCTCTCTTGCGAGCGAGCCAAGAACCACAAAAAACAATCTGATTTGCTCAAGCGAGAGGTTATCGAGATAATCCAGTATCCCTTTGATAAAGGCGCTGTATTCATTCAGCGCTGATCTCGACACTTGCACAATGTTCTGCAACACTGACAGTGAGGCGTCAATCTCTACTGTTGATCCGCTTCCAATGTGAACAAGCAGTGATGAGACGATTTCCTGTCGATAGTACGCGTCCGACATCTGAAAAGCGCTCGTGTAGAGGAGAGAAGCAGTTCGTGCCACGATAGGGTGATTGACACTGGATCGTAGCAGATTCTCCGAGATGGACTGGATGACAGGCATATATCTAGGAGTTGCGAGGGAGTGAATTGCGTTCAAAACAAACCCCAATTATCTTCAGGATCGTTCCTTTGTCAAAAATCAAACTTACTCTCTTAGTGAGGCTCCATGAACTAGGATCGTTTCCTCCAGTAGCTTTTTAGTTAATAGTCCTTCAATGACTTTCTTGCGAATCAACGCCTCCACCTTCTTTTTTAAACTCACAATGGAGTGGAGAATAAATAACACCATCACGTCAATCACTTTATGCTGTCCCTGAGAGTTATATAAAAGCCAACGCGTTAGTTGGATCTGTCAATCAGTCAAAGCTCAATGGAGAGAAATATCACTGCGGATACTTACGGGTTTTGGAATGGCTGCCAACACCTTGTACCATGCATCTGTGACAAATTTTTGAAATCTAATACCAGATTTTAGAGCATCTAAAATAACAAGACCATACGAATCAGAGTCTGAAATAACATTTACTTCGAACGAGCAAAAAGCAGCTCGATTTTCCCTCCTGTCACATACCGAGTATTAGTACCTCTGGTGTCTGGTTGGAGGTTCCCTTCTTGGATTTTTTCTTGTTCGAGTTCTTTTGAAGCTTGTTGATCGAGCCAAAATCAAGATTGGCACGAATGGTTTCAATCATGTCTCCAACAGTGTCTGGCTCGACTGTCTGCAACAAAAACTTGATAACTATGGGCAAATCGTCCAGCTCCGCCGACTCTAGCTTATCCATGACATGACTCCTGGTATTTACCTACGAAATATGCGTTTGGACTCGTTTGAGGGATGCGGTCGAATTATATACAATTGAATTTCTCTACAGGGGTTCATTTTTTTATATTGCCCATTCCATACCAGCATGTCTGATTGCAAGTTGAGATTCGACAGCGCATCCAGGATCGGGACCATCAGCTCAGATGAACTTCCCATCAGTTCGACTAGCCCAAGTACGACCGTCTGCAAAAAAAACGAAGAAAGAAAGACGTTAAAAGTCTCGGTCAATGATCTTTGGCGGTGGAAAAAAAATACGTTTCTGAAATAATGAACGTACCTTGTGTTCAGAGTCGGGTACAATTTCTGGCAAGCTTGTGATAATATCCCTCTGGATTGACACTGGCGATATACTGATGACCTGGAGAGTGAAAGTAAAGTTAGTCCTATTTGTGGAAGGTACGCTCCAAAAGTGTCCGTTGAATATACATTTCGACGATGAGGCAGGCCCTCACGTACCTCCAGTAATTTGGCTGAGAGCTGTTCTGGCTGGATGATGTTATTCAGCCACTTCAATTGCTGTAGAAGTAGCTTGGGAATCCGTGAGTCACTCTCACTATTTGAGTCAGTTGCACCGATGTATTCAGGGAAAGTTAATCACGGCCACTCCTTCTATACGCGGTCTCATGTCACTCTTGTGATAATTTCATTTTACATACTCTTCATTCATGAAACCGAATATGCGGTCTAGCAGTGCTTCCATAAGTCCTGGCTGCAAAGCGTCGATACTCAAAAGCATGCGCATCAAACTCTCGCTTGAGGAGAACCTAAAGTTGGAATCAAAATCAGGACTCAAGGTAAGACTTTGTTCAATTATTGGTGGGATTCGATGAGCTAGATCATGCAATGGCGTTACTGTTACTGTTACTTACGATGAACTCTTATCTCCGGACGATGGTATGGGTAATAGGCATGACTTTAAGTTCTGTGGGTCTTCCAGGTGCTCCTGCAAGCCTGAAAGAAATGAGTCCGCGCAGTCAGAGACTGATGGAGAGCGTTGAATGAGTCGCGTGGCATCGCGTTGGAATCGGGAAGGCTCGACATGTAGCACAATAGGCGCGCCATTCGTCCCAAGCGTCAGTCCTGCTTGCTGGCAGATTGAGTAGAAGACTACCGGTCCAATGGTTGATGTCATTGTCTCTTTCTGGTTGCTACTCCAGGTCTCAATGCGGGTGTGAATGTTACTGAATGAAGAGTACAAACCAGGCACTGAGCCCTCGCGAAAAATAAGAAATTGGTGGCGCGTGGCTTTGATTTGGTTCCTGATTTGGCAATCAAAGTCAAGACCTTTCTGGCGGCAGAATCTCTCGACCGATGGTTTGTGGGCGTAGACTGTAGACAAAATGCAACGCACGTGAATAGTCCATCCGCGCCACGAAATTCATTCATAATCTTCACCAGCTGCACATTTGTGTCATCCAGTATCTGCTTTGCTTTCACTTTTATTCGCGTATTTCGCTTGCAAGATGTCGCAAAACATCCATCCGTCGTTTGCACCCGACAGTCTTCAGGATACGCCACCAATCGAGGGGCCTACTGGTTCCCAATCCCGGACTTTGACACAAAAAACCTCGCGCATCGTTTCCACCGAGTCCGAGAATCAGTCTCGTCTCTTGAGCTATAGCGAGTTTGACTTTGCCGGTCAAGGAGAGCTCCAGACGGAAGGTATACTCACACTCAGCCAAAGCTTTGAAGGCACGGAGCAATCTCATCAGGTGTACGACATTATCGGGAGTTCTACAGGTGACTTCGCGGACGAGTATCATTTTCCCAATGACGATAGCTTCTTTGATGCATCGGCGGTCCTGGAAGCAGAATTAGAGTACGAGCGACTGAAAGTTGCAGGTCATCTCGAAGATACTTTCGTGGGAGATGTCAACCATGGGAATAACGAAACCAAAGTCGAGGGGGAGGAACTTTCCGAAGAAGACTATCTCTGGTGCCTCGGATTCAACCACAACACACCCTATTTTCTAGACGTCCTGGGTGGACAAACGCCTGAATTTCAGCTGCTTGAGCCGCCGTCGCAAGAATCCGTCGATCTCTTTCAGGGATTCGTCAATGCGTCTCATGGATCTGTCGATTTCTCCCAGGAATTTGTCGATCTGCCTCAGGAATTCTTCGATCTGTCTCAGAGATCTGTCAGTCAGCCGCGAGAATCCGTTGATCTGTCTCAGAGATCTGTCCGTCAATCGCAAGAACCTGGCAATCAGTCGCACGGGTCTATCGATCAGTGGCAGGAGGGTTCGCAGCGCCAACATCCTCAGGAGAATCTGACAACAGACAACGAAGAGGACCCCCGATACGAGCGGCCTCTATGTATGTCCGACAGCCAGACTGTGAGTTTGACGTGCGGCAAGAGGAACGACGACCAAGAGGACAACGCTGCGGGACACTTTAACATATCGCACTAACGTCATCAACCAGCTCTCGATCACCTTTCTTCAGTGTCAATAACTGCTCGACGAAGCTTACAGTTACCAGCTATTGAAGTACCAAGTAACTAATAACACTTGCACGGGATCGAATACAGTCAGGAGACTTGTCGATGTTCGTACTGGCTTTAACAATGATGGAGCTCTCTTGCCGCCCGCATTACTATAGGAAAATCAATAAATAACATATCTGCCAATCCTTGGTCTTATTCAAAATGTTACAACGTAGAGCATCTTTTATAGAACCTAATAGGCTAACAGGCGATTCTCTCTTTGGGAACTGTTGGCTCGAACGCATACTCTCTTTTTAGCCGAACTGCGTGTAAGAGTTGTCCAATCGATGGCCACGTAACTTTGTGCCTCAAGTCCATGATTACTCGCATTACTTCGTGTCATGCCGTAGCTATGTTATATAAATCAGGTATATAGGCTGACTCTGGTCACCCAAGGGGATAAAGTGGGACGCGCAGCTGTTTTTTCTTCCCTTTTCATTTGGACAGAGATCGGCAGTTTCCAATTGAGCCGAACAGTGAGGAAAGGAGTGATGTGCGTGAGTCAAGGACAGAAACCCAGAAACTCCATCATGGTAAGAATACCGACATTTAGAGCAAGAGATTGTATAGCTCCGTCGCTCGCGGTGCGTTCTTCATGTTAAATAGCCGCGCTCGTGGATTTTACGGTGAAATGGATCAAGTCCACATTGTAGTGTGCGAATCAAAAATATTATCGCGGCTAAGCTCCTACCAGCGAACGTTCGACAACGAGGCTATCTTTGAGAGTTGGTCCCTCCTAAGCAGCCAAGCATTTTTAATGACCAGTTGCTCTCTCACCACCACCGTGTGCAAGGATGTCCAGGACGCACTCAATATACTCGCCGAGGGGTTTACAATTCCACGTTACTTGAAGGCATCCGACCAATCAACCACAACATCGCTGCATACTACGACTCTTGTGGAAAGGTAGCGTCAGATAAGAAATTGGAGTGAGAGTACACTTCAGTTGTTGTGCCGCTACTTAAAGCTTGTAGCATCCAAGCCTTCCGTGAGATGAGCTTGGAAAGGGAATCTAGGTCGCAGAAATCAATCTCGTTGAAAGAAAAGTCAGCGGCGCAAAAGTATGCTCAAAAAAGGCACGCGTCTGCGGTAAGGTTAGCCTAGTGGTCAGTAGCCTGTCAGGAGGAGAGCAGGCGAGAGCCCGTGGTCTAAAACTTGCGTAGGTCGAATGAGCTCATTCCATCTCGCTCATTTGTTTCCTCATTCCCATTCCTCGACTTCTAGACCAAACACCTAGGGCTTGACTCGTTCTAGACACGATCCAGGCAGTTACACATTAATGTGCTGAGGTTTTACCTCGGGCACACAAAGTCCACTATGCGTTCAATATAGACGGCTTTCAGCCGTAGGGGTTGTCGCATATTGGGACTGCACACACCTTAGATAGTTGCAGATCTAGATTGACTGCATCACCCAAGCACCAAATATATTGTAGTGCCTGGTACGCCATTAAAGATCCCTCTCTTGTCTCCTCATTCTGTAGACCAAATTGTTGCAACAATAGGTTTGTATGGCAGCAGAGGCAGGCGCGGTGGTCTCAGAGATGGTGGCAGCGGCGGCAAACTCTTCAGCGTTGCGAGGCCACGTTTTATTTGCACTTACGCTCGCAATTACGCTTGCACAAGGACTCGCACAAAGACTCGCACTTGCTCTCGCACTCGTCCTTGTCCTTGGACCCTTCGCACTTGGTCTTACACGCCTTTTCGCCATAGCACGCCTTCTCACACTCGAGCTCGCAGGGCTTACACGTCTCCTCGCACTTGAGCTCGTCAAACTTGCACTTGCTCTTGCACCCGGTCTCGCCAGACTTGCACTGGCCCCTGCACACATACTCGCCGGACCTGCATACGTTATCGCACTGGGCCTCGGCCTTTGCCGAGGCCTCGATAAGGACCACGTCGGATATGCACGATTCATTGTACGTAAATATGCAACTAAGATAGCACGTCGTGTTCATGGCCGTACATGTGGTATTGCAACTGGTTATGACCTCATTGCCCGAGGACACAGCATTGCTCAATAACACAGCATTGCACGCGGCGTTGTCGATGACGGTGCCGGTCTTGCATGCAGAATTGCACATGGATTCGGCCAAGGCAGCGCCAGCCTTGCACCCAATAACGATCTGGCACAGCATCGTGTACGGGCTATCGCCTCCGCACGTAGCCTCATTGCCATTGGCCTTACATGCAGCCTTGCATGACTTCTTGCAGATCATATCCACGCACATTGAATCGCATTGAATCTCGCATTCGTTCTCGCATATGGCCTCATTCACGGCGCTGCCAGCCTTGCACGCGTCCTCGCATGAGGCCTCGCCAGTTGTGCACTTGTTCTTGCAGCTAAGCTTGCCTGACGCACACGCGTTCTCGCACTCGTTCTCGCAGGACTCGCATGCCTTATCGCACTTCAGCTCACCAGACTCGCAATTTCTTTTGCACTCGTGCTCGCACTCGGGATTGGGAAGCGCGATGGCTACGTACTTGGTTTGGGTGCACTTCTTCTTGTGATGGTGATGCTTTTCCCAAAAGGCTCCCTCCACAATTGTCGCAACGGTTGGTACTGCCGGCGTGAGGGCCTCGACTTTAGCCTGTGGGGTCTCTTGTGCGGTGGCTAAGGAAGCACTGACCAAGGTTGCGGCCAACAGAATTGTAAACAGGTTCTTCATTTTCGAGAAAGTGAAGCGTGGAGAATTTTAAGGGTGATTGTGAAGATAAAATCAAGGAACGCTTTGTGGGAAGGAAACACAATCAGGAAAAACTAAAGATGAGGTTTAAATAATGAGGAAGAAAAGGCTTTCGCGCCAATCGATTATCATTTGCCGTCCGTCATCGGCGCTTTATTCCGGTCGATACTACGAGTTTTGGAAGGGTGCATACTATTCAAATCGGCCGTGTCCAATCAAAAGGCGATCATATAAGAAGACAGGGGAGAAAGGGGCACTAAATGTAAAGGTGCAGGCGAAGGCAAGTCAAAATTAAATACTAGCGTTTCGCCCGGGCTCACACATGTGGTGTTTTATTCTAGTGAGTAAAAACAACCCTTTGGAGTAAACGACATCAACGGCGATGCCATGCGGAGATGTATCATATTTGTCTCTGGCCATGAGGACTCGCACGTTCCGCCTGCTTGTTGCTCTCGATGGTGCCACTTGCAGCTGTCCGTGACCAAATACAGGGGTGTGGAGATAGATACCCACATGCTACATTGTCTGACCTTGCGATTTGTTTATGGTCATAGCAAAGGCTGGACAGACCGGAAACCGCTTACAGCGTATTTGGACTGGGAGATCGAGCTCACCCGAGTTGGAGGGAATCCCTAGGGTCAAGATGCGTCTCCCTGCATGAGTTCCTGTAATGATATCCGGTCCAATTAGATGCTGGTGGAACTCCTTGCATATGAGTCTGATGCGGCGGCCTTCCGGCGACAACAGGCCATCCGGGCTCTAAATAGCGGGGAGTGGCACAGAAAGAGGGCCTGGATCCCGCAGGG
>MU617350.1:0-15174 GCA_025201705.1 Dissophora ornata
TCGGATAAGTAAAGTTTCACTTTATTGGTCTTGATTGTGTTGGCTCGTGCACCAGGTGCTTTTTTTTTTTCTTTCTTTCTTTGCGAATCTATGCATCCAAACCGCCAGCCTTGTTGCCTTGGCGGTCATTCAGTTTCACGCACGATGGACGAGGAAAAGCGGGGAACGCACGGCTTGGGCGCAGACTCTTGTAAAGCTCCGACTCGCGCCACTGCTTGATCTTTGGGTTGCTGTCGACAACTTCTTTCACCTTGACAAGACCGGGGGTAGTCTCGGGCGTGAACAATTGCGCCGCGGGTGGAAAACGCAGGATCAAATCGATCATGGATGCGGTCCTGAGGTCCGCGAGAGAGATCTGTCACATGAAGGGAAAAAAAAAAAAAGAAAAATCGCGGCGTCAGAATTTCCCCAGTTTCTGTTGTAGCTTTTTCCGCAAACACATTGTTTTAGATCGATTGCAAAATTCTGTGTACCGTGTCGCCGACATAGTGTCCATTCAAGCCATTGGCCTTGAGGTGCTGCTCATGGATACAAATCCAATTGGGAACCTTGTCCTTCAAAAAGACACCAATCTGCTCCTGCTTGACTTCGGGGGCGGCCTTCAAGTTGACGGCCGAATGGAGGAAATCGTCCCACAGCGAAGCTGTAGAAGAAGTAAACGAACTGATCAAGTGTCGCTCATACGAGTTTCTACCCAGGCAGCCGTACTTCTCTGCGAGGTAAAGCTCAATTGGCTTTGACTCTGCGATTGGAACGGTCTACCGTGGGTTTGTGCAAGGAAAGTGGTAAAAGGTAAAAGGGTCGGTCAGCAGGGATGGTTTTATCTTGGACCTGAACTAAAGTATTTTTTTTTAGTGTTTGTACCTGGCTGCCGTCCGAGGAATGGATGTAAAGCACAGGCATGACCTCAAAGGGCGTCGAGATCTTGTCGAGTCGGTCTTCATTCTCCCAGTCCTGAGGATACAACTGATTCCAGCTGGCGCCTCCCAGGGCGAGAAGGCTTCGGATAGAGCCAGCAGCTCCGATGGTATCGAAATACAGCAGTGAGAAGGTGCTGTCAGGAGCATCAAGAACAGCAGACTGGGCCGAGGTGTCGGCGTGGTTGGATGTAGGAGGATAAGTCATGACCATTTTGTTCTGGTGGTGCGATAATGACGTGAGAAGAAAAGAATGCGAGAGATGAGCTTATTTATCGGCAATCAATTCTCGGTAGAGTTGCGCAGCAGATAAGCAACCCCCCTGGGCGCAATCTGACTTTTTGGATCTTGGCTCCTTTGGCTGACAAATTCCGCGTTTCAAAATGGGCGGCGAAAGTGGGGGGGCCTAGATGCGTTCCTTTATTTATTGCATGATGTGTGGGTGCAGTCGGGTATTGCAGGGTTTATATGAAAGAAAGAAAAAAATGCACGCTCCAAAAAATGTGTCTCTTGCATCACGTCCTTTAGTCATCATCGACCTGGATCGCTTCCAAAACGGGAATGATCTGGGCCCACAGTGCCTCGCCCTTCTCGAAGAACTCGACTCTGCCTGCACTATAGTCGAGCAGGCACTGGCGCAGATCCTTTGTCTTTTGCAGCTGGAAGATCTCGAATTCCTTGGCCGTCTCGTTGGAAAATCGCTCGGAAATATCATTGCTCTTCTCCACGGCATCTTCGAGCTATATATTCCGTCCCACATCGACAAGTGGTATCAATTTGTTAAACAGTGTACTCTTTCAACATGTCACACGGCACACAACACATCAACCGAGGAATATTATTGCTTACATCGTGAATCTTCTCCTCCACACGCTTCAGCTTCTCTTGCTTGGCGCGCTCCTGGTCCACGCCCTTGATCTCGTCCATCTTTTGTTGAAAGAAGCCTCCAATGGTTGCAGATCCGCCCAAACGACCATTGCTCATAAGTCGGCCTCTCTCTGAAATTTGCTGCTGCAAGAATTCGGATAGCTCTTCAAAATCCAACTGCTTTTGGTCCCTCAACTTTAGAACACTCTATAAATATTTCAACTGTGTTAGACAATCGCTCTATTTACGCTTGCAAGATGATAATGGGGGTCTCCAATCACTTATACCACACCACATGCGGCATATATTATTACCTTGACACTGGTGCAGTACGACAAGCATTCGTGAAGTTCCGACAAAAACTCGGCGTCTTCCCTTGTTGACTAGAATTATGCAACACATAATCGAGGTTAGGACTAAGGTTAAAAAAAAAAAAAAAGGTATGGGGACTCTCCATATGCGACAAGGCCGCACGTGAAACATGTAACAGAGCATACCAGGTCGTTGAGGATCTTGGAGTAGCTAGCCACAGTGTGTGCAAACCGATGCAGTGGTTCTGTGATGCCAGTCTCGAGATTTCCAAGACCAGCTACAGCGCCTCCAAACTCTCGGTAGTCTCCTTCGAGCTCTTCCTGTCGCTTCAAAATCCTCTGCTCGAGCTTTTCGAGTCCAAGGAGGTTCTCCTCCAACTTGTCAACCTCATCCTTCATGACCATAAACCGCTCATCGGGCTTTTTAATCTTTGCAAACGCATTCAGAAGCACATCTCCAATGGTCTCAAGACGACCTTCATCCTGCCGCTTCTTATTCTGTTGTGCCAAATCTGAGTTCCAATCTCTAGAGTCCAGGAACACGCGCAGGCATTCTGCCTTTTGCAAAGTCGGATGCACTGCAATCTTTTTCAAAAAGCGCTCCAAGCTCGCCCTTCGCTTCTCCACAAACTCTGGGTTAAATCGGTCGCCACGGACATAGCCTAGAGGAGGCGACGAGATGAGGTCGAGGCGCTGTCAGTGTTTAGTTTTTTTTTTTTTTTTTTTTTTTTTTTGGCTGAAAAGAAAGAACTGCATTATGTTTCCAGTCCTGTGATACATACGCAGACGATGTTTGTCTGGCAGGGGTGGCAAAACTGCTGCTGCAAAGTCCCTGCCCAAGACATTGTGAAGCCATGCAAAGTCTTGAAAACGTCGACGAACTGATACACTTTGTCCAGAAAATCCACTCATCGTGGTCTATTATGGAATGCGTGTATGAGAATGGCAAGGTTAAACCCCCAGACTTGACTATGATATCTATCAATCAACGACTCCCGAGCACACTCGGAGAGGTACAATGCAGATGAAGGGTAGGGGTGTTACCTTTGTATTAATCTGGTAAGAGATGAAGCTGTCTGTCGAACCCTCCTTCTCTCTGTGGGCATCCGTAACAGTAATCTCCATCGGGACTAGCTTGGCCAGCTGACTTGCAGCTGTGGCAGAAATTGACATCTCTGACATGTCGCGCACTATATCCCGCTTCACCGCTTTTCCTGGTGCATGCGACTAACATATGAGATACGAAAAAAGAGAGGGACAAAAGTGCTGTGAATAAGACATGCACGAGTACAAGTTGCGTGGGAATAGCAGGGTTGGGCAGCGAGCCTTCCAGCTTCTTACTCGGTAGACCTGCTGGCCCGCCTGGCTGTCCTCGTCGTCCTCATCTCGACTAAAGGCGTGGTTGGTGCCATTGTCGTGACTTTCATGGAAGCTGGTGGTTGTGATTGCAGGTGAGCCGTGGATGTCAATGACCTCATTGTCCAGGGGTTCGTCAGCCCAAGCGGAAGTCTCTGCAGGGAGGATGGTGGATGAGGTTGCGGCGGTGATGTCGGCAAGGTCGTCATCCTCGTCGTCCGAGTGGGCAAAGAGGGAGGAGTGCAAGGTGTTGTTGCTGTGGAGGTGGGCGTGTCCTCGTCCCTGTCCGTTCTCGTCCTGGGAGGGGTCGTCCTCGTGTCCGTTTGCGGGAGAGTAGGTGTCCCAGGCAACGGAGCTGTAGCCAACGTCGTTATTGTCCATTTGCGCTGTCGAGAGTGATGGAGGTGGAGATGGAAGAGAAGCAAAAAAGAGAGAGAGGCGTGCAGTTGTGGAATGGGAGTAAAAGGATCAATGAGAATAGCGACGTCCGCGCACAGGTGATATCTGGACGTATTCACGCGCGCAATCCAGCAACGGCCACAAGGGCGGTCGACTGCTTGGCTGCCTGGCGAGTGACTGTCTTTGCTGTCGAGCTGCACGATCCGAACACGCGTTCCGGTGTTCTGTGGGCAGGGGAGGGAGTAATGATCCAACTAGCCCTGGGAGCGGGAGCGGACGTGGGTGGCACGTGTCGTCCGTTCTGCTTGTCCTGCTTGTTATGCTTGCTCTGCTTGTTTGACCTGCAACGGAAAACAGACCCGGGGATCCATTATCTACCGTCCCCATTCTCTGTCCAGTCTAGCTGTTTGCACGCAGCCATGACAACAAGGAAGTGTGTCTGGTGTCCCTTGTGATTACATATGTGCATGCAGCTCGCAGGGACAAGAGAGAGACTTGGACGGCAACGACCCGGGAGAACCAGAGGGACGGGATCCACGGCAGTGGCACAGCAACACAGAGCTCTCTCTCGCTATGATGACCACGAACACGACAATAATAACATCCCCTCCCTCCACAATGGATGCCGTTGCAAAGACATGGAGGATAGGGAAGGCAGGGAAGAGTGGAAGACAGGAAAGTCAGGGGTGGACTGGGAAGGAGGGATAGCATGCCTCTGTGCTTTCTGAGAGCGATGAACGTGTATTTGGGCGTTTGGACTGGAATGCAATGGCGATGAAACGGGCTCAGTCGCAGCAGCAGCCACCCCCCGCCCAGGCACACCCCTCGCTCGCAGGGCAGGGCAGGGCAGGGCAGGGTCGTTCCCCGCAAGAGTTTCGTTTGCGGTTCTCGACACGCATGAATGCACCAGCACCACACCACCCATGCATGCAGCGCATCGCATATCCTCCATGGACATGTGCTGCACAACTCGCTTGCTCTGCTCGTCTGCGTGCCTCTCTCCTCCTCCTCAACCTCCATCCATCCATCTCTCCATCTCATCCCAGCTCATCCCAACTCAGCCCACCCCATCCCATCCCTTCCCATCGTCTCCCTTCCCATCCCTTCCCATCCCCCTCCTCAACATCCTCCCGTCCTGCACCCATCCACACCTCCTCGATCCCCCCTGCCTGTTATTTGTCCGTGCCAATCCCCCCCCTTTTTTTCTCGACCGCACTGTGTCGGGCTTTGCCCTCGTCCACCAATTCGACGTCGTCCTCTCTCTCTCTCCAGACAGCGCCGTATGTTTACGCTCCATTGACACACACCGCACTTTATTTTTCAGTTTCCTCTCCCCCGTGTCCTCCCTTCCCTTGTCGCCTCCCGCTCATCAGCGTCAACAGAATCGAAGCGAAGGAAGCAACAACAAAAAACTCCTCCACATCCCCTGCCTCATCCACCTTTTCACTTTCCCATGCGCACACATACACATACACACACACACCCATCCCCATCCTGATCTTGACCTCGACCCAAGTTGCTGTCTCCTGTTATTTGTTGTCTGTTGTTTATCGTGCCTCTCGCTTTCTCTCCTTTCTGTTGTTATTATTACACAACAAATATATCCCTGACAAGGTATAATACCCATCCATCACTGAACCGTCTCCTTCTACTTCACCGCCCCTTGCTTTCTCTTTCCCTTTCTCGTTTCCCTTTCCCTTTCTCTTTCTGCTCCTCGTCCTCTCGTTTTCTCCATCGCTGCTTCCTTCACTTCTCGATCCGAGAACCCATTCCTCCCTCTCTCTCCCCCCCTGCTCAAGACAGCCCATTGCTCTCTCTATCTCTGTCTCTTTCGCTCTCTCTCCCTCTCCCTCTCCCTCCCTCCCTTTCTTTCTCTGACAACCCGTTACTCGTATAAACATTCCTTGCCTCCTCCCAGCTGGGTTTCTACACATAGCTAAAACGCGTTGGCTCGACCGTGTGCCTGACCAATGACAGGACAGTCTCAGGACCTGCCTTCCCAGGCAATCGAGACCTCTGTCCAAGTCGGTAGGTGTCTAGTTCCTCCCTCTCTCCCCTCACAAACCCGCACCCACGCCATCATCCACACCGACCATCGCCATATCCTCTCTGAAGACATACCATCGTTCCAACAGCTACTTAATCTATCAACTAGCCAGCCCAGGATGCGCTCGACACTTGTTTCGGAATATCTGCTCTCTCACTCCCTGCCGCTAATTGCCATGCGCGCATTAGTGGCAGGGGTGTGTTGACAGAGCCATCGCCGACAGATATTGAATATTCGTTGAACCAACACATCGACATCCGCTCTCATATGCTCTCAACAATTATCTTTCAATTCGAATCGCGAGCAATCCAACTCCCCGTTTGCCCCGCTCCGAAGCGCAATTGAACAACTAGAAGCTGGACACTGACTCTCTGAGCTGACTCAAACAATCAAACATAGCCCTTCGTATCCGACCCATCTTCATCGACACAAAGAATCAAAGCAGGGTACGACAACGCGCCGAGACAGAGGTGCTCTCTGTCATTGAAAGGCCGCCCACACCATCTCTATTTGGTCCATCAGGAACGGCCACTGCACAGCAGCACGATCAACCCCAGCAGATTACAGTCGTTCCGCTGCAACGACACTTTACATTTGATCATGTTTTTGGCCCAGGCTCCTCGCAGGAGGATGTCTATCAAGGCAGCATCAAGCGCATGGTTGACAAGTTCCTGGAAGGTAATTATCGGCGATGCCGACCAAACCGCATCCCCTACACTAAGCGACCTTCTTTAGAAATTGGTTATCGCGATCACTCATCATGCATTTTTCTTCTCTTCTCATAGGGTACAACGTCACAATCATGGCGTATGGTCAGACGTCGTCGGGAAAGACATACACCATGGGTACAGGTGCGCCGTCGTCCGAGGACCGCCTAAGCCCATCTGAAGGTAAAGACTTGTGCACCAAGCAGGGCGTTTGTTTCCCATGCACAGGCACGCAATCATTAATATGCGTGTGATGGCTGTCACGAGGAGTGCGAGTTCTCGCTGCACGAGAATATCACGCCGATACTTTCAGATCACGCAAACACATGCTAATCTGTCCCTCTCGCATTATCGGACACAGGCATTATCCCCCGCGCCGTGACTCAACTCTTCCAGGAAGCCAAGAGGCCTCCACCCATATATCCTGGCTATAGGGTCCCTCCACTCAAGACCGCCTTCAAAGTTTCCTTTGTCGAAATCTACAACGAGGACCTCATCGACCTGCTGGCCAAGGGCGACTTCCGCCCACCGGTCACCATTCGTGAGGACGCCAAGGGACACATCTTCTGGACAGGCGTGCAGGAGATTGTTGTGACCTCGGTCGAGGAAGTCATTCAGTACGCGTTGTCTCGTCGTCCTGTGCCATATATCTATCAACGCGAACATAGCCGTAGCTCGAGCCCACACTAACGCATTCCTCTTCATAATCTACATCCATCTGAACATAGTCTGTTATGGTTCGGCTCCCAGAATCGACAGACCCATTCCACAGAAATGAACGAAAAGTCCTCTCGATCCCATGCCATCTTCAGCATCACTCTCCGCCAAGAAAAATTTGTTCCGACGCATCCTCTACCACCACAGCCACCAATGGCCGCAGATACGCCACTCTTGTCGAAACGAGCAAAAACCCCGACCTCAGGATTCTACAGCACCAATGGAGTTACACCAGGGTCTGCCTCCTCGTCGCGACCTGGAACGCCAACAGCATCTGGTAGCGGTATACCGATGCCGTTTTCAAGCGGCATCGTTGCTCCAGGATCCAAACTAAGGCGCCAAAGCGCGCTGATGGACACTGTCACTTCGTTTCAATCATCATCGTCCCTATCCGCTGCGGCTCATCTGGATGACCCGGAGCCGGAAGGAGACTGGGTTGTGTTGAACAGCAAGTTCCATTTCGTGGATCTTGCTGGATCTGAGCGACTAAAGCGGACATCTGCAATCGGAGATCGAGCCAAGGAAGGAATCAGCATCAATGCCGGTTTGCATGTTCTTGGAAATGTCATTTCCGCTCTAGGCGACCCCAGCAAGAAAGCAAGCCATGTACCCTACCGAGATTCAAAACTGACAAGATTGCTGCAGGATTCCTTGGGAGGAAACGCCCTGGCTCTCATGATTGCGTGTGTTAGTCCTAGCGAACTGAACTTGAACGAGACCCTCGTAAGTGCAAGCAATCGTTGACAGCAGTTTTTTCCCCTCCCTATCTTACTTGGCCGATGGCAGTGGATTCCAAATATCTGAGGATGATTTTTATTTGCAATGTCGCGATTATAGAACACGTTGAAATATGCCAATCGTGCTCGAAACATCAAGAACTCGTCCTCACTCAACCAGGAGCTCAACATGGACAATCCCGAATATCTGCGCTCCGTCATCCAAAAACTCAAGCTCGAAATCAAGATGCTCAGGGAAGCGAGTGCAGCCAAAGCTGCTACTGGTCCAGGAGGTGAGGACATGACGTCAATTCCAGGACTCGAGAATACAACACAGAGGAGTTTACAATCTAATCGCCACCCAGTCACATTTATGTCAACAGCCATTCCTGGAGCTCTTGACGATAGCTCAAACGAGGACCGAGCCATGTCACCGTCGCCCTCACAGAGATTATCTCACTATCACAGCAGGGATACCATCTCAACGGACGCCAGTCATGGGAATCTGAACTCCGTTCAGGAGGAGGATGATCGATACTCAGATGCCTCCTCTTCATCGGCAAGAACGGCAGTCGTAGACACGGGCGCTAACGGTACCAGAGGAAGTAGCGTTTCTTCACCAAAGTCTCGACCCAACATCTCGCCTCTCACAATTCCTCACTCGCCTGACACAACGTCCTTCCAGGAATTTGTCGAACCAGTCATTGAGGAATACGAGAAAGTGATTTCTATACTGGAGACTCAATTGGACGAGACAAAAGCTGCGCTCGGGGAGCAACAAGGCCGTATCGAGGCTATTGAAGACGAAAATAGGGCATTACAAAGTCAACAGCCGCGCGGATCAAGTGGTGGCGATTCTGATGGACTATCGGCTTGGCGGGAACAACAGAAAGAGTTGGAGCAACAGCTGCAAAAAATGCAGGAGCAACTCGAGGATGCAGAGGTTCGTAAACTTCAGAGTGATGAAAAGATTCTGGAGCTGGAGCAGAAGCTCGAGCTGGAGCATGCAGAAACACAGGAGCAGATTCAGCAAGCCTTCAGAGAGAAGGAAGAGCTACGTCTTCATTCAGAGTCGAGTTCTACTCGACTGGATACCAAAGAACAAGAACTAGAATTGCTCTCGAATAGGATCCTCGAGTTGGAAGAGCAGTGCCGCCAGCAGCAGGAAGCCGAGGCAGAATTATTGAGACAGGCACAGACCGCAAAGGAAGAGTTATCCGCAAAAGAAGAGTTATCCGCAAAGGAAGAGTCATCCACAAAGGAAGAGCCATCCGCAACAATTCTGGAATCCGATCATGACAGAGAGGGGCAGGAAGCGAGGCACGAGGAAGAGTTGGTTGAAATGCTGCAGGCCAAGGCTGCCCTCAAGATCGAAATCGACGCTCTACTTTTGGAGCTCGAGACAGCCAAGGCATCCCATATCAGGACAGACAGTGCCCACGCAAACGACGATCATGATGACAATTTGATTGCTCAGCTCGATGTCATCCCAGTGCTCCAGACTGAGGATCCCATCAAACGATCTCTAATCGAGGAACTCGAGACCCAGCTGGCCGAGGCTCGCGAATCAGAGCGCATTCTCAAAGATGAGACTTCTGTCCTCTTGGATGAGACTTCTGACCTCTTGGAGAAAGTAGAGAAATTGCAGAAAGACTATGCAGCTGCCCTAGAGATGGAAGAGATGCTTCATCAGGTAGTCGCGGATCTCGAAGGTCAACTCAAAACGTTGCAGGAAACCGACTCAAAGCACCTGGAAGAATTAGAGCAGAATCTGGCTCGGATTCAAGATCTGGAGGAACGGTCAACTAAAGCCGAACAAGAGGCCCTCAAGGTCGTAGAGGATCTCAACGCAAAGTTGGCGGATGCCAAATCCGCTGCTGAGGATACCCTTGCCCACGAGCTTCAGGGTTTTCTGGAAAATCTGGACAAGGAGCGCGCAAAGGTTGAGGCTCTTCAGGCGCAGGTCGAAAATCAACTGGCAGAGTTGACTGCCGAGAAATCCAGAGCTTCCGAGCTGGAGTCGGATTGGGATGCGACACAGGCGCAGTGGAATGCTGACAAAGAACGCATCCAGACTCTAGAGAAGGAAATCGAGGAGCAGTCGGCTCAGGTGTTTGAGAAGGTGGAGCTAATTGCACTCTTGGAGGAGCGCATCTCACAGCATGAGGGAACTCAGGCAGCAAAACTGCAGTTGGAGCAGGAATTGGACCAGAGGGTCAATGAGCACAATATGGCCCTGACAGCCAAGTCGGCGTTAGTTCAAGAACTGGAGGAGAAAGTTTTGGAGCTTGAGGCGACGCTGGAGAGCTCCGATGAAACTACCAAGGAGTTGATGGTTAAGGTTCAAAGCGAACTTTCCGAAGCCCTGGAGCAATTGAAGGAAAGCCAGACTAAGGGGCAAGAGCAAGAGCAAATCTTGCAAGAGTTGACGGAGAAGGTAACCACTCTTGATGCAGAGGCTGTGGCCGCAAGGGACACACTCTCTGGCAAAGATGCTGAGCATGCAGAGGCAATTCAGGCTCTGGAGACAAAAGTCAAGATTGCGGAAGCTGATCGAGACGACGCCGAGACGAGGTTAGAGGAGACGGAGCGGCGACGCCAGACTGTGGATGAAGAAATCAAGACTCTACAGATCAGTATCGCTGAGCACCTGGAAACGATCGATATACTTCAAAACGAACTGTCTGAGGCACAATCTCCATCCCCCTCACGGCCATTATCAACATCGTCGTCCGCCGTAGCCTTTAGCCTTGGTGATGATCCCTCTTCGGCTGTTCAGAAACTGGAAAAGGAAAAGGCTCGATATCGGGCGCTCGTCAGAGAGAACGAAAAGGAGATTGAGCGACTTAGCCAAGACCTTGAGTCGCTTGCATCAGAGTTCTCGGACGCTGCGACCGCGTTCGAGGATGCCGAGGAGGAGATGAAGGCCAGAATCTCCGAGTTGGAGTCCCTTCTGGAGGACAAAACCATTGACAACCCCAGCAGCCAATCTTCGATTTCGCTCGAATCGTCCCTCACCTCCGCCCACTCGGCTCCCCAACGCGATGAAAACTTGAGCCCATCCTCTGCCACTACCCAGGTTCAGCTATCTTCACTTAAAGCCGAGCGCGACGAGGCGCTGAAGTCTTCTGAAGAGCTTTCCTCTATTGTGGCCGAGCTGAATGAAAAGAACCACAGTTTGCAAGAGCGACTCCTCAATCTTGAGCGAGAGCAAGAATCAATCAAGCTGCAGCATGTTCTGGAACAACAGGCACAGCAGGACGAGATCCGCTTGCTCAGGGATAGAGCCGAGCGGCTGGACCGCAATTCAAGCCCAAGTCCCGTCGGCCTTCACCAAGACGATGACAGGGGTACTAACATTCATGAAGGCATTCTTCGCCACAAGGCCTCTAGCTCCTCCGAACATTTCGCCAACAACAGAGGCGAGGACTCCTTGGCCACACCACGCCAGAGTTGGAGCACCACCGCTTCAGGCACGCAGCAGCAGCCAGCTTCTCAGAATCGAACTGGATCAACCATCATCCAACAAGCTAAGTACATCAAGCAGCTCGAGGATAGGATCGCAGAGCTCCAGGCAGGCGGTGGATCTCCCTTGCCTGGAGAAGGCAGCGGCTCCAAGTTGGGCTCCTCCGCCTCGACTGTAGGACTTGGCATTCATCGCAAGAGCTCTGATCCAGAGTTGACTCGGACTGCATCCTCAGCATTGATCCATCGTCAAAGCTTCGACAAGATGTCTCCGGCTCTCCGTGCTCTCTCTACTTTCGGACCCACTGCGACAACACCTCCAACTCCACCTCCGACAGTGCCACTTCCCCCTCCTCCTCCACTAGGTGCTACTTCGTCCAAGAATACGCTAGCTCACCTTAATGGCGATGCACCGCCCTCACCTAGAATTGGTGGTGTCATGAATCTGGAGAGCTCATCGCCAAACCCATCATCTAGCACAAAACCCTCCAGGGCAGGATCGATTGGCCGGGCTGCTGGCAATAGTATCTTTACCGCAAACGCTCAAGGTGCCCGCCGCGAACGCGACTCTACGGCATCCAACATCTCAGAGTCTGTGAATATTGGCGGCAATAATGGATGGGCTAGCCCCACAGGCAGCACCATGAGCGTTAACAACATCTCTGCAGCAACCGCACAGGCACTTCAGGGTGTCGAAGTCAATGAGCTTCGTGGGGTGGTTGATACGCTCGCCCATCAGGTCCAAGCACTGAAGGTGGAGCAGACGATGCAGCAGGGCAAGATCCACCGGTTGGAGGCAGCCCTCGCAGAAGCAGAAGATAAGCTCAAGGCCGTGCGGGAGGAGCGGGACGCGACTGCTGCAGAGAAGGAGGCAATTGCAAAGGATCTGGAGCAGGTCCGTGGAGATCTGGTAGAGGCGAGAATCAAGGCTGAAAAGGACAAGACAAACCTTGAGGGAATTGTTGAGCGCGAGCGAAAGGAGAGGGAGAAGGCAGTGGAGACAAGGGCGATCATGGAAGCGAGGATGGAGGAACTTTTGGCTCGCAAGAGCAAGTTTGCGTGCTTTTAGATGCGCAAACCCAAAGAGAAGGATCGATGGTTTTTGAGCGTATACCCGGCGGATTTTTTTTTTCTTATTTTTTTTAGCTTTTGTTTTACCCAATTGCAGCCAAGTAGAAAGCAAAAAAAAGTAATCGTAAGCTGTAACAAATAATAATTTACACCACCCAAAAATCAATCATTTGAGCCGCTTTGTAGGAATGTGCCAACACTGGTGGAGCGCTTGGTATCTGGCTACATGGCACCAAGGTGGTACAAAGCTTCAGTATCCCCTTGTTCGGCTGCTTTCATCCACCACTCGTTAGCCAGGGAACTGTTCTGCGGAGCACCCCTGCCTCTTTCGTACATGTAACCTAGGCTGCATTGGGCAATGGCGTGTCCTTGGTTGGCAGCTTTCAGATACCACTCCATGGCCTTGGAATAGTCGTGTGGAACCCCAAAGCCATTGTTGTATATGGCACCCAGGTGGTACTCGGCATTGGCGTGTCCTTGGCTGACAGCTTTCAGATACCACTCCATGGCCTTGGAATAGTCCTGCGGAACACCCTTGCCATTGATGTACATGACACCAAGGTTGAACTGGGAATTGGCATGTCCTTGGTTGGCGGCTTTAAGATACCACTCCATGGCCTTGGAATAGTCCTGTGGAACACCGTCGCTATTAAAATACATGAAACCTAGGTTGTGCTTGGCGACTACGTGTCCTTTGTCGGCGGCTTTCAGGTACCACTCCATGGCCTTGGAATAGTCCTGTGGTACACCCTTGCCGTTGTTGTACATGTCACCTATGTAGAACTGAGCATCGACTTTTCCTTGGTTGGCAGCTTTAAGATACCACTCCATGGCCTTGGAGTAGTCCTGTGGGACACCTTTGCCATTGGAGTACATGAAACCTAGGGTGCACTGGGCGTCGGCGTCTCCTTGGTTGGCGGCTTCCAGATACCACTCCATGGCCCTGAGATAGTCCTGTTGAACACCTTTGCCATTAGAGTACATGACACCAAGGATAAACAGGGCCATGGCGTGTCCTTGGTTGGCGGCTTTCAGAAACCAACCCATGGCCTTGGAATAGTCCTGTGGAACACCCTCGCCATTGTAGTACATGGAACCTAGGGTGCACTGGGAATTGGCGTGTTCCCGGTTGGCGGCTTTCAGATACCATTCCATAGCCTTGAGATAGTCCTGTTGAACACCATTGCCATTGGAGTACATGTAACCTAGGATGAACTGGGAACTGGCGTGTCCTTGGTTGGCGGCTTTCAGATACCATTCCATGGCCTTGGAATAATCCCGTGGAACACCCTTGCCAGTTTCATACATGAGACCTAGGCTGCACTGAGCATCGGCGTTTCCTTGGTTGGCAGCTTTCAAATACTCCTCCGTGGTGGTTGTTGATGTATTGCTCCCGCTAGACTCTGTGACTGATGAAGATTGTGAGTTATCCAAAATAATGGACGATATTATTGAAGAAAGACCTGACGAATCCTCCGTCCTATTAGACTCGGAGTTAAGATCGTCACTGGGAGTTTCGAGGACAACATCCAGGATAATATCTGGACAAATCTGGAATCGAGGAGGATTAAGACTATATTTCAATTATCATTAGAAACTGTCAGTACGTCGCCGTATACGGGGGTGTATCCTTACAGATACAATGCATCAACGGTATTGCTTGCGTCCATCTATAAAATTACCGTTGGGAGTTCATGTCCATGACAAAGGGAACTGCTGTGCTTCCGTTCCGTATGCAAATGGCATCCCTGAAAACCTTCAAGACATCGTCCCAAAGAATGACATATTCCCCAGTAGCTCTGTCAAAAGTAGGCTTAATGCTAACTGTGTTCAACAGTGGAGTAGATACCGTCGACATGCTATCGGTATAGACTGGGCGGAACATCTGAAGATGTTCTTGGAGGCTAGTCTCCGTTATATTTTGGTATATATGTCGAGAGTTCGTCCGGGTGGGGGTGGGAAGAACGGTTGTAAAACGAAGATCGGTGCTCCGTATTCCAAAACACAGAAAAAATGTCACTGCGCCTTGGAGTCAAATGTCCCCTCTGGTCGTGTCTTCATCCCCTCGTGTTTTTTTAACGAGGGGAGGTGTGGCAGTGCCAGGATAATGCACAATTTTTGAGAGCACAAGAAAGTACAGTATAGGAATGTGAGAAGAGCGCACACAGGATATTCGAGGACATCATTGGATTTCTGAGGAACTTATACAGGTGTGTTGGTTATTGGAGGTGTATTGATGCGTGCAACTGTGACATGGCTCGAGGTGTATGTTTCTGGTGTCAAAGCAACGCGCGACGAGATCGGATCTCAGATGCTCTAGATTCCGGCATGTCTCAGATCTGTCGTATCATTGTCGTCCCTGATCGCATTGAGCAATGATTGAGGTGGACGACGCTGCGCTAGAATGCAGAGCATCTAATCTAAGCAGTATCCACGAGGAAATGAGACTCGGGTGTTGCTGACTAGTGCCTACGTTTTCTGTATACAAAAGTCCCGCGTCCTCACGAAGACATGCTGGCTGTTTCATCTCTGCTCCAAACCGCACGTTTCGTGGTCGGCAATCTATATCATGCATAGTCCGTTGCACAGGTACTGCATCCA
>MU617351.1:0-15172 GCA_025201705.1 Dissophora ornata
CTGCGAATAGGCGAATGCTACTTGGTAGAAAGGATCGTCAGACGGTGGAAGAAGGGATGAATTGGTTGAGAGAGAAAAAAAAAAGAGAGAAAGAGAAGGGGCGAGGCGCTGCTCCTTTTTATGTCAAGGTTGAGTATGCGGCGCAGGCTAATCCCACAGCAGAGAACGGCTCTCCGGAAACCTATTATGCGTCTCTGCTCGCTTAGTTTCCTGCGTTCATGCTGTCTGTCCTCTATCAATCATCCCTTTGATCTAACAATAATGTTTTTTTTTTTTTTTTGGCCGTGCACTCACTTATGCACACACACACACACATACACACACATACACGCGGGAGGGGGAGTGGAAATGGTGTTTGATTTTGTCCTCCTGGCCTCCTATTTGCCTCATTCGCACACACTCGTGTGCTGCCACCCATTGCGGCAATGGAAAATACTTCGATCTTCAAATGCTTCAACGTGACACGTTGCTCACTCTCCCGAGTCAAACGATTCGTGCCAACTTTGCCACTGAACAATTTTGATTCGACACCCAAATACCCAGTGCCATCATTTTTTTTTCATAGCCACTGTCCGAGCCGACCCAAGTGCTTTTTGCGTGAGCCAAGGGAAAAAAAAAAAAAGAGATAGGACCCGGAATAACGATCGACAGTTTATAGAGCGTCATTCAACGTGATGCGGCACCGCTGAGACTGCAGATTTTGATTTTGCAAAAAAAAAGAGCCCTGCTGTCGCATAAGTGATTTCTATACCGCATTATTTTTATTTTTTTATCTGCAGTGCCACCGATTCCCCCGGATATCTGAAATAGACAGGTCCATGCTAGTCCCTGGCAAATGGCAAAAAAAAAAAAAGGTGCCGGTTACACACATGTCCTATTGTGTTCCGTAGTCACGATGGCATCAATGATGCAGTTGGGGGCCATACATAACCCGATCGCTCCGCGGAATTCTGCTGCTCGTTTTTTTGAGTGACGGGAGAGGAGGAGGAGGAGGAGGAGGAGGGGGAGGGGGGAACGAAGGCGAAGTGAAGGCGAAGGCGAAAAAAAGTCTGCAACAACTTTTTTCCCTAAATTTTTTTCTCGTAAAAAATTAATTGGTCACTGGCGCAGATCCTCTTTCCCCCAGTGCGCCATCTCCTACTCTCTATCTCCTTTTTTTTTTTTTTTTTTTTTTTTTTTTTGCAGATGGTGACAATCACTGTGAAGATGATGGGAAAGGGAGATGACCAGCAAAACTAACGAAAAAAAAAAGAACATGGCCATACCCACCTCTACTCAGAGGAGACTTGAAACTCGTAGAGATAGTTCAACGGGAACATTGATAATGCGACGATCTGCCCTACTCCGACTCGACTGTTGCTCGGTATAAACAAGGTAGTCTAATAGTTTAAAGGGAGTTGTCGACAGACAAACCCCGGAGATGAACCTTCAGTCAGAGGTGGCTAGTTTATCATGCAGCGTCATTCCTCACGAACGATCGCGTGGCGCTCGGGTCATTCAAGGAAGAAACTTTTGACATCTAGACATGTACTCGCAGTTTGAATTTGTAAAATATGTGGCGCTATGCCTAGAACCCGGTGTAAACCAGAGTGGGTGCTTTCTCCAGGTTTATGTATTACATATGCTAGACAACAAAGGAAGACAGAAAGGCTAGACGCTCGCAACACGATAAAGCACTTGTCGCAATGCGTAAAGAAACATTAGGCTACGCCGTTCATTTTTCAGAGTATGGCATGGGGCATTCCCCTTCATGCTCGTAGACCGGCGGCAAGTCGTCGGCCGTGTCCGGGACAACCGGCTCTCTCTCCGGATACAGCTCACGATGAAGTTGATTTCGCATCACCCGCGCCGTATTAGAGTCCAAAAGTGTTGAGTGGTCATCGCCTATACCATAGTCCGGTGGCGTCAACCCCTCAGGAGCCGGTTGTGTTGACCACGCCTCCTGAAGAACGTTAGCGATCTGGAAAGGCGCCATGACCACCAAGTTGCGGACCTTTGAGTCTGCAAAGATAATGGTGAAGCGGATTCCATGGCTGATTTCTAACCAATCCAAGGTCTCGCTAGGCACCATCTCGCTATGGTCGATATCCAATTGGAATTCAACCGCATGCTCTCGGCCCCACTCCGTCATAAATTCTTCCTGGTCTGGGTTCTGGATAGTGATGGTTTTGCTGATGGCCCTGGCTTCGTGTGTTTTCACAGGTGCTGGCCGGCTGTCCTCCTGTCTCCTCTCGATGGCCCCCATCGCCATCTGATTCTCAATCAATCCTGGAGGAAGACTGTTAATAGCGGCAGAAGATGAAAATACGGCTGTTAATGATACGATGCTTAGATGCAAACAGAGCGAAATGCCTGCTTAGCAGAAGCGGTGGGCGTACAGGTTCTGCATGTCACGTATTGGCTGTTCAGTCATGTTGGGGTCGAAGCTGGTCTTTTCTGTCTGGATGACTTGTGCCAGGATCTCCTTCACCCGATGGGTGGGACTGTACGGATGCAAGAAGACACTCAGATGAAGTGTTTTCTCTTGACTGCTGATGAACTTTGGTGCATACATCGAGCACTCAAATTCACCAGCGCGCTTCGCCCCATACCGCACATCAAACGTATCCGAGGGTGGTACATGGACCCTTCGGAGAGTGAGAGGCTGGCGCAGAGCCTTGCGTCTAGTGAACAATCCGGATGGCACTGCCGATGTGGCTAAGTTATATGCCCACGTGACTCTATTGGACTTCAAGCTCGTGCAGGGAGTTGTAGCCAAGTCGCCAGGAAGGGCTAGTTGAAAGGGGAATGTATACTCCCCAGGCTGATACTGAGTCTGAGTGTTGACGAGTTGGGCCTCTATGCGGTTCGTATCGAATGCTATATTGAAAGTCGTGGTGCCGACGTATGATACAACGACTACTCGGAGAGAAACAGGAACATCATGGGGTCAGTCAAAGTCCTTGAGTTTTAGTTTCCGCCACTTCTCTCTTCCCAATAATTCCCTATCTCACCTTCGCCATGGAATGTGACAAAGAGATGCTTGAGCTGAACAGCCTTTTGGACGAGCAGCCGAACCACGCCTGAAATCTGGTGCTGGACCTGTGGACTGGGTGGTCCCAGGAACTCGACGACATTGGGCGTCTTGGTGTCCAGCGTTGTTTCCAGCGTGAAGGACATGGTCTTGGATAGTGAGGAGCGGAATGGATCAAGATTGATGCTTTGACGCGTATCCGTGAGTCCACGGTTGTGTTCTTATTCGATAAAAAAATGACGAGAGCAGAGGGCTTTGTTGTTGGATGAGGAATTGAGGATGAATGAAAGTCGATGGGAACATTCGGCGACCTGTGCCTGGAAGTAGTAGTCAAGCATAAAGCATGGAGTCGAAACAAAACAAGACAGACGAGCAAACAAACAAACAATTGGTCACAGGGAGAGCCTTGTCGTTTATTGCCCGACAAATAAGGCAGAGATAGAGTCGATGAAGACCCCAGAATGGGTAAATCTTGAATCTTGTTGTGGCCGCTTCTGGCTGCTGCTGCATCAGCCCCTTCCCTTTACTGTTGGAAAGGGAAAACCATGCTGCATGCCATGTTCTCTGGGCTGGAACAGGTCTCTCGCCAATATACTTGGTATGGGAGAATCAAGAAGTTGTCTTGTGTTACCATGTAGCAGTACCCTGACTTTTACAAAAGTCGACTGGCATTAACAACATGGAAAACAAGGTTGCGCAACCTCCTCGAGAATCGAGATGCTAAAAAGATCAACTTCATTCAGTTCTCCTCCATTGCATTTGAGTGTATTGGAGAAAAATAATAATTATCCGCACATACGCGTCGCGTAGAGAAGATATCGCAGCTACGCATAACTCTCAGCCACATCCATCTCCTCGCACCTTTTGTCACTGCACCCTCTCTCTTCCCATGCCAGAAAACCTTTTGCTTTGTTTATGAAAAATAAAAAGGGGGGGGGGTTTTTTTTTCTTCGATCGAGATCACGTCCGCGAGTGAGCCCCGTTGAGTTACAATCATCCCTTCTTTCAAAGGGACAACCGCAATCGCATAACTGTAGCCATGACAAACACTGAGCCAACAAGAACAGATCGTTGAGGAGTATCCGTTTTTTTTTAAAAAAAAAAAAAAAACGTCTTGACCCAAAACGAAACGATCAATCTCTTGTGGATTCTCAGAATGACCAGTATGTTATTGGCGACACTTTCTGTCGTGAGGTCCGAGGACTTTCCCTAAAGCATTTCAATTATCGTTCGAGGTCTAGATCAGAAATCTAGCCTCGTCGTAGAAATGTGATGCTTCATTGTGCGATTCTGCGGTGTGATCTCGAGGGTGGAAGAAAAAAAAAGTGAGGAAAAAAAAACAAAACAAAGCAGATTTCTCATTTTTAGCCCTTGGGCTCAAAGTGTGTGTGGCTTGTCCATGTTTGCGTGGGCAAAGTTTTTTTTCGTCCGACCACGGACAGTCTCAAATCTGGCGTTTCGTGTGTTCTGTGTGCAGTTTATTAAAATGGTACATGTCTTTGCGGCATCTGGTTGCTGGATATCTATCTGCTTCCTCGGCCATGCCTTCGGCTTTAATATCGGCATCTGTTTCTCTTTCTCTTGCTAGATGTCGGGTGTGACTTCCTATCTACCCCGCCTGCAGCACTCTTCTTGTTGGCCTCTACTTCCTCTGGGTCAGGGCCATTGCTCTTCAGGTTCCCGAACTCGTCTCCAGCAATATGGTAGTAAGGATGGCCAGGTATATTCGCAATTCGAAGAGGCATGTTCGGGATCTCAGCGGGCAATCCCTTGTTGCTACTACTATTGGTGATTTCGATATCGGCACAACCCATATAAAACTCTGCCTTTGTCGCAGCGGCGTTGATCCAACTCCACCCTAGCATATGGATTGCATGAAAGCGTGCGCTGTTTAGGGAAACAATGCCAGGATACATTTAAAGAGTAATAATAAACAGCGTGGTGGTCTGCGAGGACTTACCAAGGATGCAGCTCTCACAAGGAGGCAGGTTCTCTGGGAGCTTGATGGGCCAGTCGTAGAACATGTCCGGGCACGAGCCATGGTATCGCGCAAACACCCCGAATGTCTTGCCCTGATCATAGCTTAGACTGAACTCACATAGCCCGCCTGCATGACGGGCCTGGTTGGAGGTTGATGTAAGGGCCGGCTGCCCTGAGGAGCCGTATTGGGCGTTGCCGAAACGGACATTGATAATCTGACCCGCATTAAAGGTCTGGACGACCTTCTTATCGGGCGGGTACCCGCCACAGGGGAATGTCTTGCCTACACCGCCGCCACAGCCATCATACAAAGGCGCGTCGCGGCAGTCATAGTCTACGAAACCGCTGTGTTTGCAAATAGGGGATATCAGTAACCACTGTGGGGTGAGAGAGAGCGAGAGCGAGAGCCGAAGGTACTTACGTATTTGGGTTGAAGGGGTGTCCTCTAGGGAGCGGGTATATCATCGAAATGTGGGCATCTGCACTTTGCAAGCCGGTCGTTGCAAGCAGAGCGACAAGCAGGAGACTCCACTTGCTCATCCTAGCTCCATTCTCCTTTGTAAACATTCTTTTTTCCTGTTCTGTGTCTGATTTGCTCGTGATCCTTGGTATCCGGTAGTAGAAAAGATGAAGTTTATCAAAAAAAAAAAAAAAAATAGGCCTGGACTGGGCGAGAAAATAGAGGGACGTTTGCACTTTTCGACAACAAGAAGTGATCAAGGGACGAGCAGCGTCCTTGTCCTCCTTTTAAAGGCAGTTGCTCCTGAGAAACGGCTCCCTCTCCATCGTCCAGATGCATCCCGGGTAATTCATGATGGCGTAGGTAGTAAAACGGGGTTTGAGATCTCCGTGTTTTCAGGATGCCTATCGGGCTCCGGACTGGGCCCAACACGCCTTTCCGAACGACGGTTCGTTTCGGGATCATACTACGCCGATAGAACTTTTATTGGTTGATCCAAAGGATCCAAGTGCAGGGTCTTCTTTGTCCTTTGTGGAGTCTCCTGTTTGATCGCATTCTTTTTATAGAAACCATTGTAGCCCTTGGCCCCAAGGGGACCATTCCCTTTTCTACGCATTGTCCGACGCGTGTTAGAAATTACAGGGAAAATGAACAAATGACGCCAGGAGCGCAGTGCACAAAGCGACAATAAATAATGATTTTATGGTTCTCAACAGTGCAAAAAAAAAATTCTTCTAAATTGATTGATTCGGTTATCCCCAGCCAGTCTAACATATTCCAACGTGCTGCTTTTGCTGTCTTTATGCCTCCTTAGCTTCCTCTACCTCTTCGAATGCGATGAGTGATTTGTTCTCAGCAACCATCTCACCGACACTGAAGAAGACGTCAGAGACTACACCATCAACAGGCGACTTGATAATGTGCTAATGACAGAAGAGGAGAAAAGTTACGTTTTGTTAAAATCGATATCTTTGTAAGAAAAAAAGGAAAAAAAAAAGGCCTCTCATTCTCGTTCTCGCGCTTACCTCCATCTTCATGGCCTCCAGAATAACCAAGTTCTGTCCCTTGACGACCTTGTCACCGGGTTTGCACATAACCTGCGAGATCTTGCAAGGCATGGGTGTGCGCAAGCTTCCCGCCTTCTCCTCCTTTCCGACTGTCAAGAACTTGGGTTGAGGGATATCCAACGTGACCTTACCCTCCTCCGCAAACACATGGACCTGGTCGCCCTCCTGGACCACGCTAGTCTTGTACCGGCGGTTCTCAATTTCAGCAAGCACACTACTGTCACCCGCCAACTTGGCAATGACCTTGGAGAAGAGGGTCGTCTTGTTGGGAGTCTGCACACGAACGTTATAAGTTCCATCTCTGTTGAACTCGATACCGACATTCACATCTTGGTCCTCGAGCTTGAAGGCGAGGTTTTGCTCGCTGAGTTGGTTCAGGCGCAATCCCGAGTTGAGGGAGAAGGGCGATGTCGCATCCTCAGCATCCACGGCAGCCTGCTTTGAGGCCTCCAAGTCCCTCAAGACCAACGACAACGAGGCCTGAGCGACAGTGGCGGGATCCAGAGGCGGTGCTGGCTTGAACATGTCACTCTCGTACTTCTTGATAAACCCGGTCTCGACCTCACCAGCAATGAAGGCGGGGTGAGCAGCAAGGGTCTTCAAGAACTCAATGTTGGTGTTCAATCCGACAACTTCATACTCGCTCAGGGCCTTTCTCAAGATGCGGAGCGCAGCAGTTCTGCTTTCGCCATGAACAACCAACTTGGCGATCATGGGATCGTAATGAACAGAGATCTCATCTCCCTGAACGAATCCGGTCTCCAGACGCACGCTGTCTGAGGGCTCGGGTGTCTGGACGTGAAGTAGGGGACCGACATCGGGCAAGAAGTTGTTGCTGGGGTTCTCGGCATAGATACGGGCCTCGAATGCCCAACCGTCCATCTTGAGCTCGTTCTGGAGCCTGGGCAGTCTGTTTCCGGCAGCGACCTCGAGCTGCCACTGAACAAGGTCTGTGTTGGTGATCATCTCAGTGATAGGATGCTCGACCTGAAGACGAGTGTTCATCTCCATAAAATAGAACTTCTGGTCAGTGTTGTCCATGATGAACTCGACAGTTCCTGCTCCGACATAGTTCACGGCCTTGGCGGCGGCTACGGCCTTCTCACCGAGCTCGCGTCTGAGCTCCTCCGAGAGTCCGGGCTAAAAATAGATAGACGTTTTGAAAGAGGAATTGGGTCAGCATGCGATGCACCTCACGTTGTTCACTTCGTTGTGCACGCTAAGGACAGCGAATTGACTTACAGCAGGGGCCTCCTCAAGAATCTTTTGATGTCTTCGCTGAACACTGCAGTCACGCTCAAAGAGGTAGACAGCGTTTCCGAGGGTATCAGCAAAGACCTGGACCTCGACGTGACGAGGAGTCACCAAGTACTTCTCGACCAGACTATCGCAACGCAACATAGACTTGCTTGTTAGTTGATCTACCAAGGAAGCATTCATAAAATGATCCAAATCAAAAACTTACACCTTGTCATCGCTGAACGACTTCATGGCCTCGCGCCTTGAGCTCTCCAGCATGATCTCGAACTCCTCAGGGGATTCGACAATACGCATTCCTTTGCCTCCACCGCCCTTGACAGCCTTGATCAGCACAGGATAGCCGATCTTTTCTGCCTCTGCCTTCAAGAAGGCATCGTCCTGGTTCACGCCGTGGTATCCGGGAACAACAGGGACCTTGGCTGCCTGCATGATGAATTTGGACTCACTCTTGGATCCCATAGATGTCATGGCGCTGGCAGGGGGTCCAATGAAGGTGATGTTCTCCTTGGCCAAGCGATCCGCGAATCCTGCGTTCTCGGACAGGAAACCATATCCAGGGTGAATAGCCTGCAGAGGAAAAAGGAAAAAAAATTAGGGGCATGATCAGTTGGTTTTGATATACTTTACGGTGATCGCGTCTGAAAAAGTGAAAATTGAAGCGTGCGAAAAAAAAAAGAAATTTTACCTGAGCTCCGCTCTTCCGGGCGATTTCAATAATCTTATCGACCTTCAAGTAGCTCTCTGCGGATGGTGCGGGTCCAATGTTGTAGGCCTCGTCAGCCTAAGGAAAGAACAGAGGTCCGATCCGCACAACAATGTCAATTTGCCATCCCTTCGTTTGAATCAGAAGTGGTGGGCCGGCCTGATCAAAACAATTAAAGTGACAGCTGCTTACCATCTTGACATGGAGTGCGTTTCTGTCGGCATCACTGAAGACGGCTACAGTCTTGATTCCCAGCTTCTTGGCAGTTCTCATGATTCTGCAGGCAATCTCACCACTGCAAAGAAAAGGAAGAAGAAAAGAAGGAGGGATGTTAAGCGGTGCTCAGTGGACCTTTTTTTTTGTTTCTGATCGAGGCAAAAAAAAAACTGCCGTTACCGATTAGCGATGAGAATCTTGTCGAAGAGAGGCTTGCGCTCTACATTAGAGAGGAAGGTCGGCGAGTGATCGTAATTCAGGGTTAGAGATGATTGTGATCATGGTTCGGCAGTAATCCTCCTCATTCGAGCCGAGTCAAAAAAAAGGGAGGGTTGTCAGGTACCAATCTCGGTCGTGTACCAGCGGAGGGGCTTCATCGAGATGGGGTTGACGGAGGTTCCCCAGCGCATGCGGAGCGCTGCCCTGTTGGCGGACAGCATGAAAGAGGACATGTTTGTGTAGTGGGTTGCTGAGGAGTGGGGAGAACGGAGAAGGGGGGAGGAGTGGAGGCAAGAACTGTGGAAAAAGAAGAGAAACACCAAGTGGGGAAAAATGTTGTCCAAATTCCCACGCTGCAGTGCCGTGCCAAATCGGCGTCACGTGAGGCTGCCTTCATTTCCACCACACATCCAGGGGAACACCGTGGCAACGCACAGGTCATTTTTATTAGGAAGATGAAATCAAAAAACAAGCTGAAAAGGATCACGAAATAAGGACAATGGCAAACAGTGATGGGATATTAGAGGGTAGGAGCAATGCAAAAAGCGTGCGCTATGTGGCAATTGGATTCCGTCTACTCCAGCTTCTTGGGCGCCTGTTTCGTGAAGTAGAATCTGTTGACGGACTTGACCCATTGCTTGGCAAGAATGAGCCACCAGGCGACGTTCATGAAGAACATGGTTGTTGTCGTAATGGTATATTTCTTTCCGATATAGAGCGGCGCCTGGTACCATGACACACCAAGCTTGGCGCTAATGGCAACGCCCATCCACCAGTTGCCGAAAACCCTGCACCAGAAGTAGGTCACAAGAAGGGCCGTGTCGATAAATCGCTTCAGCCTCGAGTTGGCGAATGTAAGGCCACGGCTCTGAAGGGCCCAGCGGAAGTGCAGGATAGGCGTGCTCATATTCATGAGCGACAGCATGCCGATGAAGAATGGCCCTGGGTTTGTGAGCGTGAGCGCATAGAGATAGTAGGCTGATCCGAGGATGACGGAAACATGATGGAACAGAATCAAGTTGCTGCCAACGCCAAACTTGACTCGCTGATAAAACTCGAACGCCGTGTCCTGAGTCAAATAGCCAAGCTCGAGTCCTACGAGGAAGGGGGTGAGCGCCGTCTGGTAGGTTGAGATGTCGTTCTTGGACCAGTCCACGGTCACGAGGAGGTATGACCCTGTGATGGTCATGATGGTGGAGTGGACCGAGGCCACAATCTTGTTACAGAGATGGTAGCGCTTCTGAGTATCGGCCTTGAGAGGCAGGATGTTCCTGACCCATTGCAACTTGCCAAGAGTGCCAAACAGCAGTGGATAGACGGTGAGAGCACCGATCAATGATGACGGGATGTGTGGTGAGCTGAGAATGTCCATATTGAGTCGAGAGAAGCAAGGTGATGGATGGTAGGACAAAAGGGAGGAGTGGAGATTGAGAGATGAGAAATAAAAGATGAACCTGCGGGAAATGAGACAACCTTGGCTCTTGGCTGGATCAGACCAGATGGACTTTAGTTGGATGAAACCTAAAAGAGCCAACGGGCAAAAAACGGTATGCGTGCCTGCCTGTCCAGATGTTGAAATGAATTCGAGATTACAAATTGGAATTGGCGAAGGCACACGGGCTTTCGACTTCTACTCGGCCTTTAGAATGAGGAGGGCCAGCGATGTCCACGAGTCGGGGATCGCACCGAGTCCCCGAAGTATTTGCGATGGGACAGGGCTGAATGTGCCAGGGTGTGGCTGTGTGATGCCAAGGGGAATGAACGATACTTAGCCATTCACATCAAGCGCTTTATCTCACCATCGTTTGTATGAATGAATGTACCTCTCCCCTGTCCATTGCACTGCCGATGGGGTTGTCCTTCTTCTCTGTCTCCCTCTCTCTGTGTTCCGCTTGCATGGACCATCCCCGCACATCCCCTCAATCTCCGCAGCAAAGAGCGATGTGACGAAGTCACGGGAACAGCTCGCACGACTTGAATGGTCAAGATCACTTCTTTCTCTTTTCGCTGCAATCGAGAACTAATTCAGACCCCAGCAACAAACCGACCGCCTCGTGCCTTTCATAATGCCTTCCTTCCTCTACTGTTCTGAGTGGTAAGAGTGCTATCCTGTCGATTTTATCCGCGATGAGGGATGCTCAGCCTAGCCCTGATCTAACACAACTCTTCGCCTCCACTGTAGCAACAATCTGTTGTACCCAAGAGAAGACAGATCAAATCCAGATGTTGCTAGCAGGAGTCTCATGTTCGCCTGCAGGAATTGCGACTATCAGGAGAAAGCTGACAACCAATGCGTGTACAGGAACGAGATCATGCATGCACCAGCGTATGTTTGCAGGAATCGTTTCTGTCAAATGGATTGCATGTTTTGTCTGATGAGTCGCAGTTGAGGATCAGGAAGCTGGACTCACTCAAAAAGATCTACTCTCTTTTCTTTCGCCACCGCAATGACATAGAGAACAAACGCTTCTCGTCCAGGATCTGAGCACGGATCCCACGCTGGTACGTCAAGCCTGGATTATGGCATCCTGTTTTCAAGGATTCTGTAAAGCCCTATACTGACGATTGTTCTTCATATCATATGACAAACAGCCAAGGACAAGGATGAGATGCGCAAAGTGTGGACACGAGGAAGCTGTTTTCTTCCAGGCACAGGGAAGTGGCACCGATCAAAAGATGACACTCTACTACATTTGCTGCAACAAGGCTTGCGGACATCGTTGGTTCTCGTAGACGGGCTCCTTCCAGTGGACAGCTTTTTTTTTCTTTCTTATTCTTCCTTCAACAACACAAATCATTTCAGTCAAAAAGCCAGCGCAGCATCAGTCCCTTCACTTGGAAATAAAGGGCATAAACACAGGATCGCCTTCATTTGTGGATTTGAAGCAAAATGCGTCCAGTCATCAATTTGGAAGGATCTTTGTTGAAAATACTGGATGGTCATGCAACCGATACTGCTCGTAGTGGGTTCGAATTGCTCTTGATAGAAAAGGAGAATAAACCTCTGGAGACATCTTTTTTAAGCCAGTGATCCGACCATCGCTTACGTGAGTAGATAAAGCTAGAAACGTGCTGAACCTTTACAGGCGTCCAGAAGGGTATTGCGATCAGAAAGCACATGCGCTATTCCGGCCAAACTTGCATAAATGTAGGAACGATCTGAGAGAGCTTTACAGATTGTATAAAGGATGCAGAACCAGAGCTGTTCTTTGCGGTGAGGAATCGGATAAAGTTATATAACGAAGGAAGGACAAGAGAGCGCTCCTTGTTGATAGACCTGATCTGGGCCATGGCGCCTCAAGTTTCTAGTCGCCTCCGGGTCCTGTTTCTTGTCTACCAGGAGTGGATTCGAGTCTGTTGGTGTCCCGTTGCAGGTCACGAGCGAATGAGCTCCAAGTTCTTGAATACCTTGCATGCTCTGCCATCAGATCCGTAGCGCGTCGCAGTCATCCCGCTAATGAACCCAAGGTCAGGGTCACTACCCACAACGCAAAAGACATATCAGCAGTGTACCTGGTCGACAAGAACTTTGAAAAAGATCGAGGTCTCGTACTACTAGCTGGTCAACTAGGAACTGGGTCTAATCGCGGTATAGGGAGACGACGTCCCATCAGATCTGTCAATTATTGCCGGTTCGTATGCTGGCCTTGGGTATCGGTTGGGATGCACTATGCAAATCGCGCGTATTCCAGTCGCGACTCCATGTTTTGGACGGTCTGTGGACGAAAACAAAAACTCGGTGCTTTTTCAACCCACCAACGACGCGCGTTACTTGCAAATTGATATTTGATTTCACAAAAGTCGTAATCCTCATCATCATCACGAAAAAAAAAGAAAATACCCAAAAGAGAAGCGCCCAACGTGGGGGTCGAACCCACAGCCTTCAGATTAAGAGTCTGACGCTCTACCGATTGAGCTAGCCGGGCTTGTTGCGCTTGTTCTTTGATGAATTTGGACTGTTACGACATCTACATAAGTCCGTATTCAGATTAACACGTGACTATTCTATATTTGCAATAATATTCTATATGTGCATGTAATTTCGTTCCCTAAATGCGCTTTTGCAGTGAAGCGGCCGTAGACCCCAAAGAAAAATGCAAAGGAATGCCTGGAGCGAAAGAATCTAATAAGGGAGTAAAGGTCCACGCTTTGCAATCGGAGTGGCTCTTTGCGTTCAGTTGCTAAGAGTGATCTTCTATCCGAACAAACTCTCGTCGCCAGTCTTGTCAACCTGCTCAAAGATTCACTGACCAACATCTGCCCTGTGGACCGTATACCCGACTGCAGGCTTGTCCTCTTGGCCAACCTTTGCTACCTTTGACGTCCTGGTCGCCTGTCAACAGACTGGGTCGCACAACGATCGCACATCGGAAGATCTGCGTTGTGTGGGTCTGCGAGAATGACATGGTAGAGTGAAGACGTACCCTTTGCCTCCCGGTTCCTAACATCCGAAACCCCAGTTGTGGCGGTGGCACAGATTTATGGGCTATCGATTGTCACGGGTCTCTGCATCTGAGGGGTTCCTCCAATTCCAGAGACGATCTGCAAGGCAACAGCTGCACCACTGTTCGTGTTGGATAGCAAAACGCTTTTGACGGTGGTCAGTTGAGCGTCGTTAGTCGCCTGACTGATTCCTCGAGCGTGGAGCATGAAGTAGAAGTCATGGCGCTTCGCTTGGATTATGTATGGGTGGTGAGGGGATATGAGGCAATTGGGGTTTGAGTGTTTTGAGGTTGGCTGAGAGGCAACAAAAGAGTCGAGAATGTGATAAATATGAAGAACTGAGGGCGGGGTAGGATGCTTCTTATACTCGACACCGGGCCCCGCATAGAATTACCAAGAACTGTTGTTCCCATGTAGGTGTGCACCTCATACGCCCACCCCACCAAAGTAAAATCATTGTATTCCGCTTCCTCGCCCTCCAAGTCTACAACTGTTTTATATTTTGAAAAGGCTCGGCGTAAAAAAAAAAAAGAAGAGAGAAAGGGACAACGAGTACTTTAATACAGGTGCGACTACGCAACGCAATTCCTCTTCTGGGCCTCTAGCGCCTTCTTGGCCTTCCATTCGCGGATATCAGCTTCTACTTGCTGAGTTCCGCTTTGAGCTTGGGTCTATATCCCAGGGCAATCAGGATCTCGTAGACCATAAAGTAAAGGTGCCAACACCATGGCCTGCCGCAGGTTGCCAAGCAATTTGGGCGCCCTCTTCTCACAAATATTGCTTCTTGAAATAAAAATGATCAGAAAACAAATATTGCTTCGCTTATTGCTCCACTTTTTTCTGCTGCAGCTTGCTCATACCACTTAATGGTGGCCCCGCAATGAAACAAAGAAAGAGCTACCGATCGAAGAGAAGCATCCATCGCTTTGTGTCGTTGACGGACGTAGATCCCTTGCCTGGTCGCCTGGTCTCTCAAATCGTCAAGGTTAAAATTTCGATCGGGTTGAAGATCAGCGCGAAAAGAAAAAAAAGACTAGGGCGCGCACGTTGAAATTAGTCAAATAAGAGCAGAGCGCCTTTGGTTGTTTGTTGCTGTGCTCCTGCGAATTTGATCCATGACCTTTTAAAGTTGCGCGTAGTTTTTTCTAGGAGATGCCGAACGCGTTTTGTGTACTTGGCATACATGTACAGGAAGGATGGGACACTGCTATTGCTCCCCACTCCCCTTGTCCATTGCAAATGCCTTGCACGTACATACGTACAGAGGCGTGGCACAGAGTCTGCTTCAGCCAATCGTGGTTCACCATTTTTTCTTTTTTTTGGGCGCGTTGACGCGACACGCTTCCACTCCACTTTGTCTCCACTCCACTCCTGTCTCCTCTCCCCCACCGACCCCCAGTGGCAGCCGAGGACATCCACCCATCCGATGGAAATCCACCCATCCGAGGTAGATCCAGTCCATCCAAGGTTGTTCCAGACGCACGCCGATACGGCGCCGCGAGCCAAACATCGGATGTTTGTGCAGCTGGACCTCAAGGTAAGCCAACTGAAGTTCATTCCTCTTTCCAGTTTCCTCATTCCACAGCACCATTTCGTTTTCTTGCGCATTCCTTTCTTTTTTGCATCTCGGTGATCGCTGTTGTTTTCGCATTCTTCTTCATTCAGGGAGGCGACTTTCTCATTTCCTTTTGCGATCTCGATCGACATGGGAATTTCGCACGCCACTAAATCCGAACGTCTTTTTTCAGACTTTTTTTTCGTTTTTCTTTTCATTTTTGTTTACCATTTCTCTTTTCTTTTTCTTTTTCTGG
>MU617353.1:0-15108 GCA_025201705.1 Dissophora ornata
ATGAGCTCAGTCGCTTGTTTCTCGAGGTGTCCAACGAACTTGTGTATCACTGTGTGTGCTATTGACAGGGGAGACGTCCAATTGTAATGGTCACGTTTTTATACCAAATCACGTGCTCATTAGGACTTGTTTATGTGTCACGTGCTAATTAACATCATCGTTATAGAGTAGATTTATTTTTAAAAATAACATCAGAAGCCCGTTTAGCTCATTGGTAGAGCGTTTGCCTAGTAAGCAAAAGGTAACAGGTTCGATCCCTGTAACGGGCACTACCTTTTGCTCTTACCAGAGCGAGATAGTCTCTCTTTTTTGCCACGCCTGGAGAGCTATTGACATCCAGGCACTTATCAACAACCTCAGCAGCTTCGACCTCCCGGAAGAGATCGTAGTATGAAATGACCACGAAGGGCTTATAAAAGAAACAGTTTTCGACGTGTTATTTATTTTCTTTTGAACAACTGGATGGTGTTGTAGCGGAGGCTATGTGCGTTCTACCGGCAAAGAGTATTGTTTTTGCGCATGATTATCGAAGAGGGAGGCGGTAGTAATCGTACTTTTAACAGGATTGCTATTAAAAATGCGCGTTCCTATTTGCGCCTACACAGGAAGGATGTTCATGTTAACGGATCGTTTTGAGACTGGACTTGATGGGAGATGTCACTTGATTGCTTGCCAGCTGTGATTGAAGGAGGATTAGACGGGGAGTGTTATTACCCACACATGAGTGGCAGAAAGAGGGTTGGGCAGGCAAAAGACATCTTTTGTGGTTTTCTGGTCAGTGCATAATGAGATGCATGAAGAGATGATAGACTATAAGACTGGCATGATTTTAGTTCTGTTAGAGTCGCAAGCATTTCCCCCTTGATTAGAAAGAGAACCCCCTGGGTTGAAGTGGACAACTGATGACCTGGGTACCTCTGTCTAATGCGCTTTTGGAAGAGGACTTTTCCCACTTTCCATGCTCTTCAAAAAGCAAAGGAGGCACGTACTGTACGTTATGGTAGTCCCCCACCCAATTCATCATGTCGTTAACGAAAACGCTGAGAGATGAGTGTCGGTTCTTTTATTGTTTCGGCTCCAATTAAACAGGGTTGGATACACGGTCTAGCGAGACCGATCAATGCCAATGGAAACGTATCGGGGATGAATCCGCACGTCTAGCAAAACTGCCAGATATCGTAGGCATAGCTATTGCCGTCTGGGCCTGGGAGGGGCTTGCTTGGGTTCATCGCGGCGCAATCGAAACAGGACTTGGTTGCTGTTGTTGGTGCTTAAGAGTGCTTGCTTGTGTTACGGAGTTTTCTTTGCGTCGACAAGGGTGAGGTGGATTGGTTAAGAGTGAAAAAAAAAAAAAGAAAGAGAGAGAGAAGGGCGGAAAGGGCTATTTATCCGGGAAGATGGGGCATGCGAAAGGGAACTGATGTCGTGAAGGCATAAAAATATGCACTTCATGCGTGATTACTCGTAGAACTATGTCAAGCTAGAGACGCGTTGCCTAGAGTCGCAAGGAACTTAGGACGCGTATTTGAGACCGACAAGAGGGGCCGGACCTGCGGCTGAACCACTTGCAGCTCAAGCGCAAGTCACTCAGTGCTCGACCAAGTCGTCCACTCGCTTGTTCCTGATTCTTCAATCCCCGCGTCTGTCATGTACACCATCCTCTCCTACTCTCCTGTGCTGTTTTTCTTCCCGCAATATCCCACATGTCACGTGTACATGATCGTTTGTGTCGTTCCCTGACGCGCCCGATGGCCGTTGTATTTATTTGAGTTTCACTGCTGTGCTCCTCTTCCTTCCTCCCATCGCACCTTTGATTCATCTAATCCTTCACCTAATGTCTGCACGTCGATTCGCGGATGTGCAAGCCCTGGCTGCCGCCGGTGCAGGCGTGTCGCGGAAATTCCTCGCTCTCGAGATGAGACAACTCAAAGCGTACGCCGCCACGTCCAGTCTCTTGAAGACGAGTTCTCCTGTTGCTGCCGGAAACACCACAACAACTGCAGCCGCGACTGCGACTGCAACCGAGGCCGCCGCCACACCTCAGCATGGACACTCTGAAGTTCAACAAAAGCCCCAACAGCAGAAACAACAGACGCCCCACGTCCAAAATGCGACGACGGCGCCTTTTAAAACCATTACGACAGGCACATGGCTCGACCAACTCTTCACGTCAGCCTCAAATCTAAGCCTCAAGGCCACCACATCGCCATCATTACCGGCCACCGCAGGAACGCCAACGCAGCAATCGTCGACGACAGCAGCCGAGGAGCCGTCGTTGTTGGACCCAACGTTCTTGGCCACACCTGCTGCGCATGGACACAGGCGTCCCACGATCACAACGATCATGCCTCCTCGTCCTTCGTCCTCGGCTTCTGTCACAGCTTCAGCGGAACACGCGCAGAAAAAAGAGGAGAAGGCTAACAGGGACGCGTTGGAAACTCTTCTTCGGGAATCCAAATGGCTGGATTCGCTTCCTGCAGAGGACATTACAAAGCTGAATAAAGGCGCCGCAGAATACGAAGAGCTTTGGGCACAGCGGGAGAGATTGGGACCCAGGATGTATGTCTATGAACCGCTGGTGGATTCTGCCGTAGAGGATGTGTACGAGGAGGACGATCAGGATTTTTTGTCCCCTGAGATCACAACCACGACAGTAACTTCATCAGAACCAGCATCCACAGCCGAAGCGTCGTACCAGACTTCTGCCCCGACAATAGCATCATCGCCACCCGCATCATCACCACCCATGTCCGCAGCGCCGGGAACACCTGAATCGACATTTGCGCCAGTATCTCCATCTATCCCAACTTCATCTTCGACTGCAATACCCGACCAAGCTGCTGTTCCTCCTGTAGAAAACTTGTTCTCGGAGGAAGGAAACAGCAGGTCTGAGCCTGTCAAAAAGAACCTCACAGCTGCCTCGATGCCCACCTCTCGTATTAGCAGACTCTTTCATTACGGAGGTAGGCGTTCACGACAGAGGCAATTGGCCATAGAAAGGTGTTTGTGTTTCAGCATCTTGATTTCGAAAGACTGACGCTGATATTAACTGTACAATTCTCTTGGCGTACTTAGGCTTGGCTGCGTCTTTGGGAGTCGGCGCTATCTCGGAGACAGTGCGTAGATCAGTAGGTCGCGGAACTACATCAAGTGAGTCACCTATGTTCCTGACGCCGGCCAATATGGATCGTTTGGTGAACAAACTTACGCAGATGCGCGGTGCAGCGTTGAAAGTGGGCCAGATGCTGAGTATTCAAGGTAATAGCGAGAAACTGGATATCCGGAAGAAGCAAAAAAAGGTGTTCTAGACACGACTGGGTATTGACAATCCTTACACGCCATTCAACTATATCGTCTACAGATAACAAGATGTTGCCGCCAGAGCTCGAGGAGGTGCTGCTGCGTGTCCAGAACAGCGCCAACTTTATGCCTGAGAAGCAAATGAGGGTAAGCGCCACAGACGCGGTCAAACCGGGGTCTAATTATTGTCTACGTAGGATGTCTCTTATTTGGCGGCTAATTATAAGTCCTTGCTGCTTCTCTGACATTTGCAGAAAGTCATGAGTCAGACGATGGGTTCAAACTGGGAGTCCGAGTTTACAGACTTTGGAATGATCCCTATCGCAGCAGCATCGATCGGTCAGGTACACAAGGCCATCCATAGAGCCACGGGTATGCCTGTGGCCGTTAAGGTCCAGTACCCAGGGGTGGCCGCGTCAATCGATTCCGACCTTTCGAACTTGAAGACATTGGTGATCATGTCTAGTATTCTGCCCAGGGGTATGTACCTCGACAACACCATCAAGGTGGCACAACGTGAGCTGGGCTGGGAAACAGACTACCTAAGAGAAGCCGAGTGTATCGAAGAGTTCGGACGACTCTTGAAGGATGATCCAGATTATCAAGTGCCACGACTGGTAAAAGAGGCCTCGGGGCCGATGGTGCTGACGATGGAGTGGATGCAAGGAGAGACAATGACGGATGTGATGCAGATTCGTGATCAGGCTGCGCGTGACCGGATTGGAACTAATATCTTGGGTCTTTGTCTGAGAGAGCTGTTTGAGTTCCAATACATGCAGACGGACCCGAACTGGTCAAACTTTTTGTACAACCCAGCCTCGACCAAACTGGAGTTGCTGGACTTTGGAGCCACACGTGGGTTTGATTCTCGGTTCACGACGTTGTACCTCAAGACCATCTTGGCAGGAGCAGCCGGAGATCGTGAAGCTTGCTTGCATTACTCCAGAGAGCTTGGGTTCCTGACGGGTGAGGAGACTGAAATGATGGAAACTGCGCATATCAATTCGCTGTTGACGCTTTCGGAGCCGTTCCAGGACAGTGCACCGGATGTGTATGATTTCAAATACCAGACGATCACACAGAGAGTCAAGGACGAGATCCCAACAATGTTGAAGCACAGGTTGACACCACCGCCAGATGAGACATATTCGATGCACAGAAAGATGGCGGGCGCGTTCTTGTTGTGCTCAAAGTTGGGAGCAAGAGTGGAGAGCAAGAAACTGTTCAAAGAGATGACGGGCCGATATAAGGAGGATCGGGTCGAAGAACGACGAGGTGTTAATTATGGCCGCGGCGCTTGAAGATGCAGAGAAAGCAAGGGGTGGTAGGGCGAAATTATTTTAGTACATAGACGTATTACAATCCCTGGTATATAAAGGAGGTTAGGAGGTGATAATAGAAAAAAGTGCTCATTGTGCATTTTATTGGTTGGGCGATTGCCTGGCTGGCTGGTTGGGGGATCATTACTGAGTATATCTACATGTGTGTGTCGTTTCTGTTCAGGAGTATGGGTACAAGATGTACAATGGTGATGTATAGAAATTAATGCAAAGAAAAAAAGAAAAGAAAAGTACATGAAATCTATCGGGCGCTGATCATCGCGGTCACACTCGGCGTACCGACCGGCAGCGACCCCATTCTCGTATGTGTATGTGCATTTGGTTGTGTCCTCGCCGTCACCGACCAGGAGGCGCCTCGACCTCTCGCGCGCTCGACGTCCCAGGAAGGTCGCTGTTGTCGCCCTTGGCCAATAGCCCCCTGCTTCTGAAGCTGGAACGATTCTTGCGTCCGGGGGCGGACTGAAACCCTCTGAGCGACGGACACTATTTCATCATCATCATCACTATCATCGTCATCGTCCGAGTCATCGTTGCTGTTTTCCTCGTGGAGGATTCCATCTCGGAAGTTCAGCAAGATAGGTTGGTGTTTCTGTGGGATGGTGACGATGGAGGCGGTGGTGGAGGTGGAGTGGGAAGATTTGTGGGTTTTGTAGTTTTGAGAGCGGAGAAGGCTGTCTTGCTCGAGTCGTCGTTCCTCGTACGCAAGGCTGTTTTGACGCTTACGTTGTCCTCGTTGCGGGGACTGCAGTGGCTGTGCTGACCGTGTGGGCTGAATAGGAAGCGATTGCACCGACAGCTGCTTGGGGGGTTCTTGCGGCAAAAGAGAAGACGCAGAAGATGGTGTGTTGGGGTATCGCTGAAGGCCCAAGACGATGAGCTCGCGTTCCAGACCTTCAAGCTCGTGTTTTCGTTGCTCGCGTTCCTCCTCGGATCCACCGCCATCACGGCTACTATCCTCGTTAACATCCTCCTCCTCCTCCCCCTGATTCTCAACAGCATGGCTGGGCATGTCAAAACTCATCTGAATGGATTCATATGGCAGAGGATTGGGTCGATCCCATGTCCAGGAAGGATAATCATGTTCTGGCTGCTGTAGTGTTTGCACCTGCACCAATTTTGCCTGGCCTTGTTGGGCCTTGTCCTTCTTTTGGATTAGCGTGCCGGAGGATGTGGTTCGAAGTGTACCGTGGGTGGGACGAGCATTGGAGCCACTAGCGCCATCAGTGCTGGTGAAGCAGCATGGCCCGCGACAGATGCGGCTGGCGGTTTCTTCTTCAGAAGACTCACTGAGCTTGCCATTGCTTTGTTTGGATCGGAGGATCGAATCGCGTTGTTCTTGTTCCAGCTGTTCACGTGCAGCGGTGGCGGCGGCATCGATCTTGTAGGAGAGCTCTTCCTCCTCGATCATCTGCCAAAGGGATTTGATGACCCGGGCATATTCTTGAGCCTAGTTTTACGCAGAAACCGACAGAAAAGGAGAAAGAAAAAAAAATAGACGTTAGAATGTTTGTCCAAATAAGACAAGAGTTGAGGAGAGGAGAAAGGCGTTTGCGCGTCGTTGTAAAAACAAGTGTAACACAAGCATTGCAGTTGAAACCTTGTCCATGGTTTCTCGCTCACTAACTCACTCGCTCTTTTTTTTTTCTCTCCCTCATGGTCTCCCTCCGTGAAAACCCCCCCCCATTCCCCCCTTTTTCAGTGGCTCTCTTCATTGTTTTCCTCTCCTCCTCCTCCTCCCTGTACGCAATGGTGTTTTCTGATATGCTTTGTGTTTCCTTGCATTTGGTAATGATGTCAGGACTGAATGTGTATCTTTTTTTTTTGTGGTGGGAAGGAGGAGGAGGAGGATGATGATGAGGAGGAGGGACACCGTGGTTCTTGTCCACAATACAAATACGAGGCACAAGACACGCACGGCGGCGTAAGCTGAAACCTGAGGTGAGAAAAACAAAAACAAAAACAATAAAAAAAACCCAATCAGATTATTTACCACAGTCTCGACCACAGGGGCGGTTTCGTTGAATCGCGCGGATAAATTTTTGAATATCTTGTGGCCACCAATACCGCTGCTTGATGCTGCAGATGCAGATGCAGTTGCCGTCACTGGCAGTTTGGGTTTAGCCAACGACGACGATCGTTGCCTTGATGCATTATTGGCGTTGTTGTTGATATTGTTGACATTGCTGGTGACATTGCTGGTGATATTGCTGACATTGTTGTCGGGAGGGATTTTGAACGTAGTCGGTGGCAGTGGTGGTACATGCGGTCTTGAACCAGTAGGGATCATCAAAAAACTACCAGGGTTCTTATGACTGCTGTTACTATTATTGTTACTGTTCCTGCTGCCTTCACTGCTGCTGTTATTTCGGGAGTGTCTGAATCGAGGCTTGGGAGGTTGATATTCGAGCTCTTCCGAGTCTTGCTCCCGCTGCTTTTGTTTCTGTTGTTGAGATTTCTGCTTGAAGGGAAGTGCCTGGAGGGAGGAATTCCAACCACGCAAGAAACCGGGCATGGCAGTTCGATGACGCTGTGAGGAGGATGAGGGCAAAGAGTGAAGAGAGTGGTTTGGGAATGTCGTAGAAAGGGTCGAAAGATGGGATCTCCTCTTTTTCTTGGCCACCGTATTGTTTACTACTGCGATGGGAGCAGAGACAGTAGTAATGGAAACCACTCTAAGAGGGGTCAGGGCAGATGCTCCTGCTGGCTTTGTCAGGTTGATCAGCGGTGGTACTGATGCAGGTGCAGGTGCAGCCAAGGTCGAGTTTGCAAGACTTGATTTCTTCAGTACGGAGGGCGAAGGGATATAGGAGTGAAAGACAGAACTTGGAGAGGCAGATGAAGGTGCTGATATAGTTGCATCTGCAGGGGAGTAGTGAAAGGAAGTGCCAGAATGTTGCGAAGGAGTATATTGCTCCTGATTTTGTTGTTGTTGCTTCTTGTTCATCCTGCGCCAGATCTTGGCTTTGATGATGGACGCCATTTTGGTTTTAACGGTGGATTGGTGAGAGGGGAGGAGTGAAGGAAGACAAGACAAGGGCTGTCAAGATCCCTTGATTTGCCGCGATTGTGTAAATGTACAGGAGAGACGGAGAGAGAGAGGTAGTGAAGGGGACGTGGAGTGATAAGAAGCAGGGAGTGAAGCAAAGAGGGAAGCAAGGGACGAAGGGGAGAGAGAAGGAGAAAAGTGTGGACAAAAAGTGTTCTCTGATCCTCGATGGTTAAAGAAGAAAAGAAAGGGTTGTGGACCCTTCTTGCACTAATTGCTTACTTTTTTTTCAATTGGCAGCAAAACATGACCTCATCCAGGTACTGGTTATTGAATATATACGGGCAAATAACCCATTACACCTTGCGGGTCTTATCCGTGATCGCACCTGCTGCTCGTACCCGCTACTCGTACCCGCTCTGCAAATGTTTTCTTCCTGGCCATTGCTTATTCTTCTATCTCTCTCTCTATCCACCGACTGCCTACCACTACCAGCTAGTAACACCCCCCCCCCCCCTCGTCTCTTGCGGACCATTGTTTCATATTTTTCAACTGCTGCATGTTTGTATGGTTTGTTTACACCACGGACATACATTTTGTTTATTTCACTTTTTTTTACACTTTATGCGATCCGGAGATACCCACAATTTGCGACAATAATATCTACTGGACGCTGTCTTTTTGTCTGTCTTGTCTGTGCGCGGATCCATCTGTGGCGTTCTTCTTCTTACCTGTCTACTGGTACCTTCTCACACACATGAGCTTGGCAACCTGGAGCTTTTGATTGGACAGCCACGTTGTTGCTCCTGTTCGTTAATTCCCACTCCTGACTGGACCATCCGGAAGATAGAAGGAGTACAGAGAAGGAGAGAGAGAGAGAGAGAGATAGAGATAGAGATAGAGAGATAGAAAGAGGAATCCCTCCTAATTAGCACAGTGATAAGCATCGACTACGGAAAGGCGGGAAAAAAAAAATAAAGAGGATGGAGGATGGACAGGTCATGTTGTCGGAATCACGGAGGAAATAAAATAGGCGTGATTCTTCCTATACAAATTAGCGGTAAAATGTCGTAAATACATTGCAACACTGGAGCATTGGAACAAGTGACCGCGGGATTCTTAATGCACAATAAGCAAAGAGAACATTGCGATCGACCATCGATCTTCTGACCAATTTGCAAAGAGAGAGCGGCAGCCGCGACGACATGCTGTTTGAATGTGTGTAGGCCTTGTCTTGTTGTTCAGTCTCAAGAGACTGTGGTCAACCCAAGTTTGAATCAGCTGTTGTTGTTGTTGTTATTGTCGTTGGTGTCCATGCTGTCTCCTTCCTTTTCCTGATGCAAGCGTTGTACCTGTAGTCAATTGCACCGTTGTTTATTTCCCTTGTTTTCCTTCTTTGTGCAACCATGGCTTATGCTCACGTCCCCCTCCGCCAAATCCTGAAACATCCTTATCCCCCTCCCGCTATCAGATTTGGCGCATCCTAATGCCCCACCCCACATATGTACCTCCCGCACGCACGCTCCTCATCGGGGTGTTCAGCGCAATGTCTCCTCCTTTTCCCTCCTTTTTTTTTTCTTTTGGTGTCTCTGGCGACAATCGATTTTCAAGGCGTGCGAGAGAGAGAGAGAGAGAGAGAGAGTGTGTGTGTGTGTGTGAAAGTGGGTTAGGGCCGGGAAAAGGTAGGGACCCGGCGTAGAAACAACAGAGGGCGGGATCCCGTTGCTTTGGACGATGAGGGAAAAAAAAAAAAATAAAAGTAAAAATTGTGCGCTTCTGATTATTGAAGTTGGGTCTTAGGCAGTGCAGCATATTATTGTATGTAATCAAGTATTTGTACATGACTTGAAGTAATTTTATTGACTGCGCCTAAATGGTAAAAAAGTCATGAGAGATAATGGGAAAAAAAAAAAAAATCAAAAGGATGGTGGAAAAAGCTGAGTAGTAGTATACATTACATGATATGACATGCGTCGCAATTATACACCATTTTTGGCATGACTACATGCGCATATTTATCATCATTTTGTTTTTTCTTCAGCGCGTTGGCGACGCGTTTATTACACTGCTTCCAGAGAAAGATCCGAGGGAAGAAAAAAAAAAAAAAAAAAAAAAAAAAAAAAAAAAACAAAAAAAAAAAAAAAAAAAAAAAAAAAAAAAAAAAAAAAAAAAAAAAAAAAAAAAAAAAAAAAAAAAAAAAAAAAAAAAAAAAAAAAAAAATACAATGCTTTGTTGTTGTGTGTGTGTATCTCGTTTTTTTTTTTAATCATTTTCGTCACTACTGGTGATGTCTCCTTCATCATCGTTTACAACCTTGCCGCCCGCGACCGTTTCTGTAAATGCATTCAGAGATATAGGGCCCCTGGGCTTTACAGACGATGACGATGATTGTGGATTTGTCTACAAATTACAGCAATTAAAAACAAGACCACACAATGGTACGGGTTAGAAATTGATGCGCATACGACGAAAGCAATTTAAGTAAACGCCTGATTGTCAAACTTGGGGGGGGTTTTTTTTTACCTCGATCTGCTTCTCCAGGAAATCAACCAAGTCATCATCTTCGCTCATTGCTTCTGCATTTGGTGATGGCTCCCTTGCTCTCTGCTGTTGTTGCTGTTGTTGTTGCTGCTGCTGCTTCAACATACGCTCATGCGGCGACATCAACATAGGCAGCCCCAACTTCGCCGCACCTGCTCCAGTCTTTGGAGTTCCCCCTGCAGACACTGACACGCCTGGCTTCGACATCCTTGATATTCCTGGCAGCTTTGGTGTAGAGTTCAAGGACGAAGATCCACCATGGGATGAGATGCTACCCGCGTTGCCACCAACGAAACCCGCATCTCCCATTGGTGTCGACAACCCCAGTCCTATTGCACCCTGCGGCTGATTAGAGGAAGAAGGTCGTTGCCGCTTGTTCCTTCTGCTATCACCCGAATCCGAATCGGAACCAGAACCAGACCCTGACCCGGATTCCGACCCAGATCCTGAACTCGAACTTCCCGACGAACTACCAGAACTCGATCCAGAACCAGAACCCGAGGATGAGGACCCCGAATTGGAATCACTGGCAGATGTGGACGCCTTGTGTTGCCTTGGCGGTTTCCCTCCACTTCCTCCTACTGGTGCCGACCTCATTGGCGGTGCTCTTACTGATGCAGACCCTGAGGGTGAAGAAGAAGAGTCCACAGGTGCGGATTTCATAGCAGTAGGACGTGCTGCAGGTGGTGGGGGCATTTTGATACGTGGTCGGTTCTTGGGTTTTTCAGTTGTCGCCGTTCCTCCTCCTGTCATGGGTGGTTTTGACGGTGGTAGTGCAGGTGAGGACGTCATAGCGGGGGGAACAGAGTATTGAGGAGCAGGGATGATCACGGGTGTCAAGACCTCCTCCATCTCCTCATCATCATCATCATCATCTTCATCGTCGCCTTCCTCGCCATCCTTCATTTCCGTATCACTGTGCAAGGCATTCTCGATATCCGCCGCAATATCCATCAACAACAATTCATCATCCTCATCATCATCCTGGTCCTGAGTATTGTTCCCACCTGCTCCATTGATGCCACTATCGTTATTGTTACCCTGACCATTACGACCCCCAGCTGCAGTGGATGTGGTAGACGAAGATTTGGATGCAGCAGCCGCCCTGTTTGCAGCCCCAGAAGTCTTTGCACTGCTATGGGATTTATCTATCCGGCCATTGCCTTGTTGTCGACTCATACTGTTGTTGTTGCTGCTGCTGCTGTTACTGGCTGGGGTTGGTGTTGTCGTAGTAGAGTTGTTGTTATTGTTGTTACTGGGTGCCGGTGAAGAGGCCGAGATATTGGGCAACAGGATGACTTGTTGCTTTGAACCCTTGTTCCTTCGGTTTTGGGTAAACGAAAACGCGGCATGCTGCCTTTCTAGCGTAAACGTCTATAAGCCATAAACCGTGGTGTGAGTGAGTGGAATATCGATATGACCAAAAAAAAAAATAATAATCGACAAATGAAGCGACAAATGAAGCGACCTTGCAGCGCCGTCTTTTTACGCTATGCATTTGCGTAGGGGCTGTTGTTCGACATTTTGTCGAGTAAAGTTATAAAAGTCGGATTTTCTTTTTTGTTGAAAGAAAAAAACTCTTACCTGCGTCTCTTCGTCAAAGATCAACAGACAATCAACAGCGCGTCCAGGACGCTCGGTCGAAGTCCAGGAAAAGGTTTCTCCTCCAGCATTGCTGCTACTTCCACCACCACCACCACTGCCATTGGCGTGACTCTGCTGATCCGCATTGGAGGTACCGCCACCACTACCGGAAAACTCGAGTTCAAAGGTCTCGCCATTACCGACCAATCCACCGGGTTTCGACTTGTCTACAGACTCGGGTTGGAAGTTGTCTAATCAATGGTAGCGACCCCCCAAGAAAAAAAGCTCGCAATGTACACCAACAGTTTTCTTGGAACCAAAAAAAAAAAAAAAGAGATCTCACGCTTTACATTTAAACTGGAAAAACTCGGCTGAAGTCGAATTAGAATGCGTGCCCGAGGTATTCGAGGAGCCATTTGTTAGCGAGGCGCCACGGCGGACATTGTAGGTTCCCTTAGCATCCCAGCCGACCATCGGTGTAAACAAGAAAAGCCGATGCGAGATTGTCCGAAAGGTAGTGAGTGGGGTTTGCGTAAAGTGTGTGTTTGTGAGTGAGAGTGAGTGAGAGAGAAAGAGAAAGGGTTTATCTTTAAATAGCTGTGGACGTCAACGGGATATATGTATGTATACGGGAAACGAAGCTCTCTCTTTCTAGGGAACGAGTCTCGACAAGTGGAGATTCGGGGGGGAACCGCGTGTAATGAGGATGTGGAGGCAATGACAATGATGGATGCGGAAGTGTGGAAGAATGCACACACATCACACATCACATTCGTCAACCATGTGCGCAAAAAGGACCCCAGGGACGATGCTCCCGTTAAGGGTCTTTTAATCACGTGCACAGCCGCGTAGACTGCGCTGTTCACTTTTCTCGGAAGACCTGAAAAGAAAGAGGATCTCTGCCTCTGTGGGCATCATGGATCTCTCTCTCTCTCTCTCTCTTTTCTTGTTGCAAGGGATCTCGATCTCCCGTACAATGACGTTTACCTACTTCCCGACAGTTGACAAGCAAGAATGCAGAGCGACGAACCACCTCGGTCGTTAAACCACGTTGTTCTTGTTTTTAATAAAAAGTCTATTTGAGTTTGCATTCCCTATCGAACGCTTGTTCCTAACTCTCACGTTTCGCATTCATCAACCGCTTTCTTCGATCGTACTCCTGGAACGAGCTCACGTCGCGTCCACCCATCCACGTCAGGAACCAGTACATTGGGATGATCATCTTGTTCCTCATCGACACACTCATCGTCAGATACGACGATCTCCAAAAGATCCAAGCAAATCGTCCGGAATCTTTGGCCTTCTCGTTGATCTTGGTCATATCCACCAAGGCCTCCCAGTTACCAATGTACGCCATCGACCCGAGATTCTTGAAGGAGAAGGGTGCAGTGACGTCTGTGAACGATTTCTCGGGTTGTTTCGCTAGTTTGTTGAGGGCCTTGCGGAGCCAGATGGCTTGTTGGTTGGCAACTTGGGCTGTCTGGGGCAGGTCGTGGTCTAGATGTAAGGGAAGCAAAAAAAGTATGCGCGGTTTAGGTTCACCACATCATATCAAACACCCTTGAGCCATTTTTTTTTTCTCGACGAAAGCTCCGGTTTTACCCTTGATGGTCGCGCAGTCGCCGAGGGCATACACGTTCGGGATGACCTTGCCCTCCGGATCCAATACTCTCAGGTACGGATCCGTCAAAATCCTCTTTGACTTTGACTTCAAAACCCTCCCTTCCAATGACGCAGTCATCGGATTCTCCGTCAGACCCGTGGACCAAACCAAACAGCCAAACGGAACCTCCTTCCCATCCTTCAGCACCATCTTTCCATCTTCAACTCTCTCGACCATAGTACCGGTGCGGACTTCAATCCCCGACCGCTTAAACTTGTTCATACAATACTGTGCCAGTGACTTGTCGAAATTGGCCAAGATGGTCGGCGCGACATCGTAGACCGCCAAGGAGACATGGTTCATCAATCCCGGAAAGAGCCTCGAACAGTCCTCTCGAATGAAATCATGTAACTCTGACGAAAACTCGACCCCTGTAGGTCCACCCCCGACAACTGCGAAATGCAACAATCCGTTTCTTTCCTCATCTGAACGTGACATTTCTGCACGTTCAAAACATTCAAGGACACGGGATCGGATGTTACGGGCATCCGCTACCTCCTTGAGGAAGAAGGCGTGTTCTTTCACACCGGGGATGTTGAACGTGTTGGAATACGACCCTACAGAGATGATGAGATGGTCATAATCAAGACTGATGTTGTTGGTCGAGCCAATGGCTCCTTCCTTCCCGGTCGCGGTTTGGACATGTGTGGCAGGAACCTTGGAGAGATTGAGGGTACAGTCGACCTTGTGTTTATCAAAGTTCACAGTGTCACACCAGGCCTGGTGGTACTCGACGTTGCGAGTGTAACTACGGACGGGTTCTGTAATACAACGGAACTCGAGCGTGCCGACGGACGTGCTCGCCAGCAAGGGTGTGAACAAGAAATGGTTTCTAGCAAAATAAAGGTTTTTTCGTTTTTTTTAGAGTTAATGAGATGGCCGTGCGCGTTGTGTCTCTTTTTCTCCCTCTCTTTTTTTTCTTTTATTGATGCAGCAGGGAAATGCGAGAGCAGCTCTTTTACCTTGGAGAGACAGCCACGACCTGGTACGCATTCTTGTCCATATCGCGCATCAACTTGAACCCACCCCATCCCGAACCCAGGATCATGACCCGACCTATATATATTTTTTTTTTTGTATGCCATTTTTATGTCACAGATCCATAGACATGATTTAGTTGAGCGTTTCTAGAAAACGAAACATCGTGTTGACAAAAACCCCCGGCAACCCGACAAAAGGCGCCAGCCAAACACACACACACACACACACACACATGCAATGACATGTCGTTTTCAAGCGAAAAAAAAAGAGGACGCTTTTTTACATACCTTGAGACTTTCCGACGGATCGGAGGCCTCGTAGCTGTTGCTGTCGATGCGGAGCTGTAAAGAATGAGGAGGTGGTTGAACGAGATGTCAAAGGCATCAAGGAGAGTGTGGGTCGAACGGGCGAGAGCGCTCCTGTTCTGGTGATCCTCTTTGTGGCAACAGTAGCAGCAGTGGATACCGTGGTGGTCATGGCCCTCCTGCTGCTTGATGATGCGTGCGGGTAAAGTCGGGAACGCGCGGACGAAGCAGAGGCATGTCGTAGTGGCACCCACACGGAGTTTGAAGAACCTTTGAGACGTTAAGCGCCCGAGAGAGATATGTGTGGAAGAGGTTAGTGTTAATCGCAGAAATGTGAAAACTACTGAAAGAGAAACAAGGCTAGGAACACTTACGGCAGAGTGATGACATGGCTTAGTTTATGATGGG
>MU617354.1:0-15093 GCA_025201705.1 Dissophora ornata
AAAAAAAAAAAAAAAAGATGATGATGAAGCAACCATAGTTTCGTCCCATCTGTTCTTCCACAATCTGTTCTTCCCTAATCCCTCACCCATTTTTCTTTCAGCTCAATTCACATCAACATATAATGGAAGAAGTAAAGACTTGGTTGGAGAAAAAGAATGTCCAGTTTGTCATGGAGGGCGATGAGGATGAGGCGACGTTCAAAACATCCACGATGATAATCGTCGTGTCCACCTATGGATCCTCGTACTATGTCAAAGTCGAGCAAATCCCGAAGGCGAAAGTGAAGGGGTTTTTTGAAGAGCATTATGCTTATTCAGGGAAGATTGCCTCCAGACTGGACGAGTCCAAGTTGGTAGCATTTCTCTTGAGTCCCGATTATTGAGGAACTGACGTGCTTAAGGTACCTGCTCCTACCTCTGTCGTTTGATGTGATGTATGCCACCCCACTTCCCACATATAACCCTCTTTTGTTTTTTTTTGCGTTTTATTCTATCGTGCTTATGATCGACACTATAGAATTGAATGACACTGACGAGTGCAAATATGAGGGACGTAACAGCTATCCAAATGTTCGCTGGCGATGTTGATGACTGGTACTTGAAGTCGCGCACAAAACCCTTGAATAGGTTCTTGCGGTCCTTAGAAACGCGCAGAATCGCCAAGCAAGTGTTAACCTCGCACAATGGGTCACGCAACAAATACATCTCTTGACGGGCATCCTCGAATACAGCCCACGGTATACCAGAGAACCAGCCAATCTCGTGCGCCAAAGTGACATCCCTCTCGGAGAGCATCATCGACGACAAGAACTGGTAAATACTCCGAGAGGCATCGCAGTTGAAGTGCTTGATAAGGTACTTGAGGAGCTGGATGTCGTAAAGCGTCAGAGCCTTCAGCTTGATGGCGGCACCATCATAGGTGATGAACTTGTCGTTGTAGATGGATGGCTCGAAGCTGAACTTGCGGTCGTACAGATTTGACAGCGATGAAAAGACAATCCTGTACCGGTGGCCGTTGAGAAAAGTGGCAGGGGCACAAATAGAATCGGCTGGGCGCATGTTGCAGATGTTCAAGGCTACACCGAGCATGTCCTTGGGATCTCTTGCTTGAAAGTACCCTTGATAGGACGTAGCGTCGAACCACTGATGGTAGTTGCCCGTGACACGTCGACTCCAGTGCCACATCTGGTACCAAGGATGGCGCCCGTCGTATGCGGTCAGAACATTCTTCACCAGCTCCTCCAAGTCGGCACTTGCAATGTCGCTCCGCCGCGTGCGGTTGTTGATACGTTTGCCGGAGTACTGGGTGTTCTCCAGGACTTCCTGCACAACGCTGTCCTGAACTGGCGAAAGGGTGATGTCGCTTATCTTGTTGCGCAGGAACGTTGCGATGCTCTCATCGTTGCTGGATTGTTGAAGGATCAGCTGCAGGTTGTCGTTGAATACGTTGAGGCTGGTTGCTGCGCCCTCGAACTTGAGGTCCCAAATACTGGTTTTTAGCAGATTGACCACCGAGTCGTCGTCCTTCCTGATGGCTTTCATAATGTGATTGACAGTATCATCATCCATCTTCTGCCGAGCATCAGATTCGGCATGAGACTTAGCATCAGGACCCTCTGAATCCCACAGGGTCATGTCAATGTCGAAAATGTCCATTGTTGGGTGGATTGGTGTGAGTGGAAGAAATGAATTACCCTCGCTTATCACCACGTTAGTGGCTGCCTGTGGGGTCGACCATGGGTTGGTGTCGTGGAGCTACAGTGCTCCATTTAATTGATCAAATAAATCCTCATTGTGCCTTTTCTTCCTCCATGCACTTTTTCCATCCCATCCAATCACCTCCGAATCCCTCTCACGCCTTCATTTACTTCTTGCCTTGTTTCCCCTTCATTCTCATTACCTTCAGGAAGAGCTAGCGCGAGTACGGGAACATCAAAGTTGTGACGTTCAAATGATCACTTTCGCGAAAAAGAGATCATCTGAACATGCATGTGCGCTTTTATACCTTTTACTTCGGTCATCAATCTTTTTTTTATTCACCCTTCCCTCTACCAACACCTTCTGCGCGCCCCACCACAAAAAATAAATAAAATGAGGCGATTGCCACTTGCAACGGTTCAAGACGCTACTCAACAGCTAAGGGAAGGACGATCCGTCAGGAACGTGTCCAGCTCACTTGGAATCTCCATCGGATCTGCGATCAACATCAGGAACGAGAACAAGGAGAACATCCCTGATCCAAAAGTGGGTAGACCTGCAAAGATCTCCACGAAGACAATGGTGGTTCTTGCCCGCCAGTTTAGTACTGGTAAACTGCAAACGCTTCGGGATGGGCAACGATTAGTTCAATCCACCGATGGAGAGCAGGTCCATGTCGAGACGGTCCGGCGTCATCTACATCAGGAAGGAATCCAGGCGTACGTGCAGCAGAAGAAGCCGAATCTCCAACCGCATCATGTGCAGGAACGGTACAGATTCGCTCGAGACCACATTGACTGGACAGTAGATGACTGGAAGCGGGTAATGTTCTCCGATGAGAGCATCATCAGTCGCGTGGGGTCCTTCGGCAGGAAGTTTTATTACTGCAAGCCAGAAAACAAGTGACTTCAGCCTCACCAGGTCCGTCGGACGCAGCAAGGAGGAGGAGGCAAGATTATGGTGTGGGGTTGCATGACCTATTACGGCGTTGGCGACCTTAGCTGGATCCCGGGAAGTATCAACGCAGCAGCCTACATCAACGTACTTGACGATTATGTTATCGCCTCGCGTGATTGGTATGGCATGAGCCCGGCAACGTTCATTTTTCAGCAGGACAACTCTAGAGTGCACACAGCAAGCAGTGTAAAAGAGTTCTTTGCCAAGGCCAACATCACAGTTCTCAAGTGGCCATCCAACTCTCCAGACCTCAACCCCATCGAACACCTTTGGGCCTATTTGAAATATCGACTCAGTACGTACAAGGAGGCGCCGAAGAACCTGGATGAACTCTGGAGCCGTCTGCAGGATATTTGGACGAGTGTCCCTCTAGACTACCTCCACGAATTGTACGAGAGCATGCCCAGACGCATGCAGACGCTGCTCCGAAGCAAAGGGGGCCTCACAAAGTACTAGCGGGCAAAGTTGGAAGGAAGGGACATGCAGAATGTGATTCACAATAAAAATGATCAAATGAACTGTGTGAACTCAAACGAACGCCAATGATGATGTCATTAGTCAGATTGTGTTGGGATGCAACTAGAGCAGCAATAAGAGGCAGATGAAGGTGTGAGTGAGGTCTGGAGGTGAAGAAGAGATGAACAAAGTGCATGGAGAACGAAATGGCGAAATGGAGATTTATTTGATCAATTAAATGGAGCACTGTACCTTGACCTTTTCCCTTAACTAGGTGACCTCCGCGTTGACATCAAAAAGATTACAGACCCTTGATTTTGACCAAGCGCCGTTCCAGACACTCATGTCAGAAGCTACGCGATGGCATCTTTTTGGTAAAGCACTGCCCATCCCGGTCGACTCTGCAACCTGTCCTTCCCGTTATTGCTCAGCCTTGTGGCCAAATGGGACCATGGGCGGCCCTCTTCAATTTCCCGCTGACCGTTACACAGCGAAGAGAGCATGGCGAAGTAAAAGAAGTGCAGGGAATCTTCCGCGGGGCGCGGGACTGGTGGGGGATTATCACTCTTTGTCCCTTGACTTGACATCTCTCATCCTTCCATCTAATTCACATTTGACATTCACCACCGGCATTTCATCTGCTTCTACTTCATTCATAATTCGCCTTCCTGTTGGAGACCTGCGGACCACAGTGACGCCCGCCCGTCTCTTTTGCAAACCGTTTTCCTGCCTAATCGATCGGCTTTAGTCCTCATCAAGACCAAAAGTTAGTTCGAGTGGCGAAGCGTTCTACTGTATGAGATAATAAGGGTGTTGCATGAGTATGCGATTTTAATGCTCTGTGCCTTGGTTAGGAAGCCCTCCTCGATCTCGCTCTTGTTCGGATAACTCACAAGTCACACCAAGGAGTCGCTGTCACCAAAAAGTAAATCTTGATTGAACGAAAGGAGTTCATCTCTCGGGTGTTGTCGTTTTTGTCGCCTTCTTACAAATGAACTCGGTGTAGATAATCAACAATCTTCTCAAGAAGGAGTTCATATTGCGTTCAACTGATTAAAAACGGGATTTTCAAGGTGCGTTTCAAGGCAACTTGCTCGATCAGGAAGTAAAAATCAACCTGCATGTGTATTCAGCTTTGATTAACAGAGTTGTTTCTTTTTTAGTTCCCATTCATATCCAACCGTCGTCCAAGCGTCCACCCGCCTGGAATTACCTCAAAAGCTTGTGCTGCATAAGATAATCAGCCTCCCAACAAGGTAAGGACATTTGCATTCCTGGTTTGGGCACGCTCGAGTCTGTCGTCGTGCACTAAGGAATTAACCGACAGGTGTATCATGCTCACCCGCTTTCTGGTACATCAGCTATCTCGCTATCATACACCTTCAAGTCGCCTTAGACCGTCAGCTTGCAAAAAAAAAAAATCATTACGGCAACCAAAGTAAGCATCCTCGTACTCTTCCTGGTTATTTGGTCATGTTAATCTTATGAAAAGTGCATGGTTAAACTAATTCACTTGCCGTTCGCTATCAAATATAGTCATCGTCCCAACACCTTACACTATCCAGCTATCGCGAAGTTCTCGCCTCACATAACCAGACATTAAGTACGCCTGTAAAGGTATGGATACGTGTTCTCTCTATACAGCCTCCGTTTCACTCCTTTTAGTTGAAAGATCTATCATATTCACTTGTGTTCAACTTTCTGTAGGGTCGTCGCCATGACAAAGTCTACCCCACCTCAATCTCAGACCTCACCTGGAAACTCACAATCCAAGACGAGCAGCGGTTCCCCCGAAGCCAAGAAAAAGTTCCTATTCTCACTCCTTTCTTCCAAAAAGGCGACAAAGTCTTCGAAAGGCGGACAGGATCAGACGGTGAACAGTGGACTCGTTGCAGCCACTATGCTTGGTATAGCCTGCGGCATCCCAATGGTCACGCCCTCATTGGCCCCAGTTCTAGCTATCCAAACCGCCTTTATCAGTCCTTACATTTTTGCAGGGAATGTCCCCCGAAGAGAGGGTGAGATTTCGCCACCGACGCTTTACAATCGCATTGAGGATACATCCCAACTTGCCCTTTGTGCCAGTCTTCTTGCCAAATCCGTGGGAGCAGTGCCGTCGCCGCCGCCAGCATTGTCGTCAAACAACAATCCTGCCTGGGACAAGCTCAGTTCTGTTCAGCACGAGTGGATCCAGGATATGGCTGAGGATTCCCTGGAGAGCCAGCACCTCCATCAGTTGATGGCCTCTATGGTCTACAACTTTGTCCAGCAATCCAAGAACGACTTTGAATCCGTCCGCGAGATACTTCTACTTGGACCTGTGCTCGAAAGGGAGCCTTACTGCGCGCTAGTTGGCTGGTTCCACAGGCAGCTACACTCGCACACCCAGTTGGAACCTGAGATTATTCGAGGGCTCATCCAGTTAATCCAAGATGCTTCCCCAAAGATCCTCAAGTCGGACGACGTGGCTCAAATCCTTCGTTCTCTCAGCATCCGACTGACGGATTCTTTGCAAACGGACAAAGAAAACTCGATTTGTTTGGCACTTGCGACCGCCACGATTCTCGTTATCATGGCTGAATGCGAGGTGCCAGATCTTGACAAACAAGAATTCCAACCCTTGCTCGATGCACTTCTGGAGCGGAGGAAGGACACAGACCTTTTCGTGAAGTACCAGGCGGAATACGCGTACCAGGCTCTGCTGTTGGTACATGAGGATGAAACTGAGCTCAAGAAGTTTGTCCATCATTTTTTCGGCTTCAGTGGTGGTCTCTTGACAATGTCAGGTGTCATAACGCTGGATTTCAGCGGAGTCCCGGGGGGTTTACCTGATGTCATCAAGGGAGGACGAGGAATGTTCTCGAGTCTAAAGCAGGCCCTTGGATCCGAAGAGAAAAATCCATGGTATCTGGCTATCCGCGAAGCAGAGAACAGGGCACGGGAGGGCCGTTTCTCCGATCTTAACAAGTTGATCTGTGAGGTGCCCTGTCGTCAAGATCCCCTATTCCAATGGGGAATTTGCCAGCTTCTAGGCGAGATTGCCGTGGGTTCATGGTGGGAAGAAATTGTTCGCGGTCAAGCCATCAAGTTCCTCGGCGAAATGTTCAGGGTCAATGCGGGTCCTACACAAAACGAGATTATAAGGGGATGGGTCCTGAACATCCTTCGCCATATTTCGAATCTCCCAGCCGACAGCTCCTCCGTTGCTATCAACACCTCCCTGGCAATCTCAAATGAAGCAATCGCTGCACAAGCGCGGACCTTGATCCAAGATCTGGAGAAGGAAGGTGTTAAAGCGCTCTTGTTTTCCAACCCATTAAGAAGCCGCCTGGTTTCGCCAAAGTCGTCCCGGCTTTTGAAGGAAGTTAACAAACACCCCGATCTTGAGCTTGCTCTACGCCGCCTCCGACGTCGAAGATTACGTGGTTACAACGAAAAAGGAGACTTCTATATCGAACCAATGTCGAAACCAAGCTTGATGGCTTCGGACGATAACCTAAAGCCATTGATAGATCGCGTTGACGTCTTTCTGAAAGAAAGTGGGACGGTGATGTTGATCTTAGGGGAATCTGGAGCTGGCAAGTCGACGTTCAACCGGCACCTGGAGAATGAACTCTGGAAAGAGTACGAGGCAGGTGGTTCAATCCCACTCTTCATCGATCTCAAAGATCTCGAGAAACCGCGTGAGGATATGATCCGGGAGCAATTGAGACGCTATTCCGAGGATTTTTCAGACAATCATATTTTCGATCTTAAGCAGTCCAGACGACTTATTTTGATCTGCGATGGATACGACGAGTGTCCCGAGTTGTTCAACCTTCACACCAGTAATTGCCTCAACGGATTGCAGCAGATGGTCATAACCTGCCGAACGCTAGCCCTCGGACCACACTACAAGTCGGATTTCGAGCCTGAGGAAGACGCCGCCGCATATCCCCAAAGCCGTGCTCACCTTTCCAATCGTTACGAAGAGGCGGTTATTGTCCCTTTCAGCGTCGGTCAGATCGAGGAGTATATCAAGCATTACGCAACAGCATCAGAGATTCGGGAAATCTTTGATGAAGAGCCGGAGCCGGTTTGGACGGCTGCTCAGTACATGGAGAGGCTAGAGGGGATCGCCAACTGGGTGGAGCTTGTCGGGAATCCCCTTATGCTCAAAATGGTCCTGGAGATACTTCCTGATATTGCCGAGTCGAAACCCCAGGTGGCCAGGGCGGATGTATATGATGCATTTGTCGAGAAAAACTTTTATAAGGAGCATGGTCGCCTGAAAAAGCAACGGCACAGAATGGACAGAGATTCGTTGGCCGTGTTTAACCCCATGACGCGGGACGAGTTCATTCTGCTTGGCATCGATTTCTCCAAACGGCTATCCGGGTTCATATTCACGGAGAATAATGGCGTGAACTCTGTGGATATTGCGGCAGCAGAGCGTGAGCGCGGTTGGAAGGTTAAGTTCTTTGGAAAGGACGCAAAAGTCAGGATGCTGCGGGACTCGAGTCAGTTGGTCTCTCGAACGAGTAAGGAGGAATCCAGCCGATTGATCTACATCAAGAACCGTGACGATGCCAAGAAGAACTCGTATGCATTCCGTCATCGATCCATCCTCGAATATTTTTATTCTCGGTTGATCTACGATCCGAGTGAAGATCCACCTGCTGCCACTCCGTCACCCATCGCTAGCCATCCTCTTGGTCAGCGGAATCTTGTCTCTGAGCCGTCAATCATCCACTTCCTGGCTGACCGTGCTCAGCAGAGTAAGGAGTTCAAGGACCAACTCAACAACATTATCCATCTTTCGAAAACGGACAGCCAAGTCAGTCAGGCTGCCGCCAACGCCATAACAATCCTGGTCCGAGCTGGTGTCCGATTCTCCGGACAAAAATTGAAAGGTATCCAGGTCCCAGGTGCCGATCTCAGCTTCGGAGTCTTCGACTCTGCACGACTTCAAGGAGCTGACCTTCGAAACACCCGGTTACAGGGCGTGTGGTTACGACAGGCCAAGCTGAACAAGGCACGTATGGACGAAGCATGGTGTGGAGAATGGCCGGGTCTCAAGGATATGGAGGGTCCCTTTGCTGTTTCGCCTGACGGAAAGACGTTTGCGGCCATCGCAACGAGCGGATCGGTTCACCTGTATAACACCTCTACCTGGGCCTTTAAAGATTCTTTGGAAGGGTACGTCAGATCTGTGAGGCAGCTCAAGTCTGTGGGGAGACTCGTCAAGTCTGTGAGGCAGCTCAAGTCTGTGGGACACGTCAAGTATGTGAGGGAGTTCAAGTCTGTGGGGCACGTCAAGTCTGTGAAGTTCATCGTGTCTGTGGGGCCCGAGACTGCGAGGCACTCTTCAAAGAAGTCTGTGCGGCAGCTGAAGTCTGTGAGGCACCTCATGTCTGTGTGGCGGCTGAAGTCTGTGAATAAGCTCAAGTCCAAGAGGCAGCTCCTCAAGTCCAAGAGGCAGCTCCTCAAGTATCTGAGGCAGCTCGAGACTGCGAGGCACTTGAAGTCTGTGAGGTTAGTCGAGTCTGTGAGACACCTCAAGTTCTCGCCTGATGGTTTACTGGTCGCTACTGGTGGAGATGTGGTCGTTACTGTTGGACAGATGTTCTACCGTGGCGGTGAATATATGGTCGATTACAGCGGAATGTGGGGCATGCGGATCAGATACCATACGGCGAGGCTGTGGGATGTGAAGACCGGTCAGTGTCTGCGCACCTTGAAAGGACACAAGGATATCCTTTCAGGGTTGGCATTTTCGCCTAGCGGCCAGCAGCTTGCAACAAGCAGTGAGGACTACACAATACGGCTCTGGGACGTTCGGACCGGTACGATGGAGCTTGTGTTCGATGGTTACCGTGAGATATCGCGCGACTGGTTTGGGTTCGATCCACTGGAGGTTTATTACCGAGGTGGGCACGATGTAGGACGTCCCACAGTCGAGTATTCTCCTGATGGCAAAGTCTTAGCATTTTGTTTCCTCCAGGAAGCTGTGCGCCTTTGGAGTCTCGATTCCCGAGAATGCCGTCACGTATTGGACCACCCGTCGCAGGACGTGAGCGGGATGGCGTTTTCTCCTGATGGGAAACTAATATCTACCTGTGGCTTTAATGCCAGTGTCATCACATGGGATGCGACCACCGGTAACAGTCTCTGGACCTTCAAAGATGGACAAGACTATGTCTTCTTTTCCATATCCTACTCGCCCAAATATGGCCAGCATATTGTATGTGCAGCGGGGGATGGGACCGCCAAGATTTTTGACAGAGAAACAGGACAGCCAAGGGTGATCTTGGGTGACGCTAAGAATGGCCATGCTGGGAATGGCCATTCTGGGAGTGTTTTCACGGCTGTTTTCTCCGCGGATGGCTTTCAGATTGCCACTGCTGGCATGGACAAGACTGTACGACTTTGGGATGCTCGAACCGGTGATCCTGGTCCAGTTCTCAGAGGTCACTCGGCGCCTGTCCGAAACGTCACTTTCCTTCCAAACAGGCCCCAGATTGCTTCCAGTAGCGACGACGGGATGATTCGGTTGTGGGATATGCGGCTGTCACATTCAATGTCAATGATGACCTCTAGTCCGCAACAACAGCAACATGGGCCAAGACATATCGAGAAGATCACTCAAGTTTTGCATATGCCTGGCAGTCAGCATATTGCTTCTTGCTCCTCGGACTCTGTTCGAATATGGGATAAGGAAACAGGAGAGCTTTGTCGTACCTTTCTCACGGCCCCATCTGAATTCCTCGCCATGGATGTATCCCCCTGTGGGGGCAAAATGGCCATCCTCGACAAATCTGGCACTCTGAGATATTGCGATCTCCTCTCTGGGTTTTGCAAAGAGAAATCCGTTCAAGGCCTGGAACTTGATATAGATGTAGCTGACGAACGCGATCGTGACATTGTGTGGGCCGAGGTCGTATTTTCGAGCGATGGAAATCGGTTTGCCTGTGCTTTCCAATCGGTGGTCCAGATATGGAGTTGGTCAGCGGAAAAAGAGGAGATCGCCATACCGTTTTGCGGAGACTCAAATTGGATTTGGTATTCTGAAAAAGAGAAGGGAGACGGATATGGTTTCGTTGAGCATGTACGCTTTTCACCCACAGGTGGCAGCCAGTTGGCGGTCGCTGACAGTGAAGGTTTCATCCGCCTCTTCGGCATGGCAACATACAAGGTCCAGCACCGTCTGAAGGTCGTGTCGTACGGAATGACCTACTCGATGGCCTACTCGCTTGATGGAATGGCGATTTGGACGATCTCGTCGGACGGTGTTCAATCGTGGGATACACAGACAGGAGTTCCCTTCAGCAACATTGACATTGGAGGTATCGACCAACGATTTTGCGATGGATTTAGACATATCTCTCACTTTTTGTCGCAGTACGATCATCAAATTGTGATGCTCTTGGACAGGTCGAGAGGCAGAATCCGATGGGTGGTGGATAAAAAACTCAAGACAGAAGACAAAGAGGGCCTGATTGTGGACCTGTCCCCTGACGGTCAGATGCTGGCGACCTCCAACAAGGTGAAGGTTGTTCAAGTGTGGGATTTAACGGTTGAACGCCATCATCCAGTGGCCCAGATCACCAATCATCGGGGTCAGGTCATCGGTCTTCACTGGGTTACGACTACCACACCTGGAGCAGGACAAGGACTCTCTTTGGTTGTCAGCCGAGCTGATGGGGACATCGGCGTCTGGAAACTGACGACGGGCAGATCTGATTATCAGTCACTAGGTGGACCGTGGTTTTTCAAGTCAGAAGGAACCAGTCAATCAACGGACGGCAATGACGACAAAAACAAAAACAATAACTACAAAAACAACAGCAATCATGACAACGACAGCGGCAAGAAAGAAAACGGGGATAAGGGAATCAAAGCAGCACACCGCCAGCGCAAGAAACGCAAATTCAAGTTGGTCCTTCAATGGACATCGGCTTTCGGGAAACTCAATGCAGAGGGAGCAAGAATCAAGGGCGTCCAGGGTCTCAGTCGAACAAATGCACGTCTTTTGAAACAGAATGGTGCTTGTGGTGAGCCGACGGCTCTCGACTCCTGAAAAGTATTGTCCAGTCTCAAGAGCCACCGGACCCATGGAGACCAAGCAGCCAAGAGCCATGACCACGTGCCTGTGGACAACGACGAATCTGTTCTCGAAAAGGCAGCTGACAAGATTGGGGGAACCGAGCAGGCATTCATAGAGGATTGGAAGTAGCAATGACTACTACTTGAAGTCCTTCAAGCCCGAGCATTTTCAAGACAGACCGATAACTTCCAAATTGCGAAAGCTCCCATGCAGAATTCCCAGTGTCGTGAACTAGAGCAAGGCAAGGGCAAAATGACCTTCACTGTGGCAAGGCAAGGGAAAGTGGAAGGCAAGGACAAGGACAGGGAAGACGAAGGATGCAAGAAGGAATGTATTCAAGTTACTAGGTACAGATCTATGGAAACGGGGAGAGGGAGACTATATATACTAGTCTAGCGTGTGTGGCGAGAGAGTGTCTTGGCAAGAGGCGATAAATTACAAATTAATAAATTAATGCAATTTCTACTGTGCCCAGGGGCTAAGCAGGTCGTAGTGCGCGACAGCGGTCCAGTGGACACAAACCCTATCATCATCGAGCGATCCATAGGTAGAAGCCAGAAGTTTACTTGGAGCGGCGCAGTGACTGGACCAGCTGTAGTGTGGACTGTCATGTTGCATCCTATCTACTGACCCACTTAAGTCGATCATCACTTCCAAATTTTCCCGAAAACATAGTTGCGAGTCCTCCGCACACGCTCTCTGGTGCTGTGCTCGAGCCTCAGGCCCTGAACGATCTGATCTCCGACTGGAAGGGGAAGGAGGTAAAGCCTGCTGAACCTTTTCGCGCCCATACCGGCATCAAGAGTCATGTTTCCAAGCTAATTTGCTATGCTACTCGCACACAATAGACTCCGTTGAGCCAACCCGAACAGAGCGATCTTGAGAAGCAATTCATAAAGAGTATGGAGTTATCCGCTAAGAACTACGCGAACTCAATTCCGCGTCCTCAACGTATGAGCGGCAAGAGCAACCACTTTGTGTCGCTGAGCAACGACGTCAAGCGGCTCAGCGAGCAGGCCGAGAAGGCAGGATTCGAGACCATCCCCGGATTTGCATCCAGTGAGGCATTTAACTGATATTGATTATTGTTCTCTATAACCTATGTCTCTTATTTCTTATTTAGGATATTTTCCTACAATGGCGGGGATTCACAGCAGTTACTAATGTCCAGAACGGCTATCTTTCATCTTCAGATCTCCTACAACGACGATGGCAGCATCAAGGACTCCCCCACCAGCGACGTCCGCCAGGACAAAAACGTCAAGCGAGAGGAGGGTTTTGGGCACGGGATGGATTTCCCTGCAAAAGTCACGCTCTTTGTGGAGGGATACCACAGCCCACCTACTGAGAGATGGGTCGCGTCCTCGGTGAGTGATACCCGGACTTTGAATGGAACCGACCCGCAGGCGAGCTTGCAAGCTAGCAACAAAAATCTATCCCCGATGTTGAATGATGGTGCCATTCTCGAGCTCGCCGACATGGTGTACAACTGTGCCGTCAATGGCGAAGATATTGGTGTTTCTGCCCGTTGTGCCACAATTATGAGCAAGCTTCGGATTCTTCCTAAAGGAAGTTTGTGCGATTATTGCTTTGGAGAGCCTTATTGGCGTTATGGACCATTAGGCGACATGGTTCGAGATTGTGCGCATGAATTGGAAGCCGACAACTCCTCGACCATTGAGCCTGGCCAAGTTGATCCTTTGATCGAGATCACCTGGAAGAGCGTTAGCGCAATTGTTGACAAATGGGGACAGTCTCTTCGCGAAAAGCTGAGTATGGACGACTACAGGAACATCAATCAGGTAGATGGCGGCCAGAGTTTTCTCCACTACAGCCAGTTGCTGAGCGCCATCCAGACGTTCCATGCTTTAAAGGCTGGGGTGTCATTGCCAACGGTTCTGAGGGAATGCTGAATGGTGCTGGCGTGGACGAGCAATATCCGGGTACTGGAAGTCACGTCATGGAAACGATTGTCCATGATAACAACCATATGTGGATCGACTGTGCTGCGGGACTTCAGAACGGGAAGTTTGAATTGACTGAATCCTCGGTAGATCATATGGATCAGTATGCCTGTGTCTCATACACACCTGGGGGCGTGGCTGTTGTAAGGGTGAGAACCTTTGTGGAGCCCCTGAAGAGTGTAGGAAGAAGCACGTTTGCTTCGAGGAATGGGGGGGCTACTGGGACGCCCGCCATATAGTGAAAGCTGTTTTAGACACAGAATGGGACGGGATGTTGTGGCTCGACTGGGTTGATATTCCCGAGCAGGTCGACGTGCAGATCAAAACGCAGAGCGACACGGAGAGCGACACGGAGAGCGACACGGAGAGCGACACGTAGAGCGACACGGAGAGCGACACGGAGAGCGACACGGAGAGCTACACGCGGAGAGACAGAAAAAAAGCAAAAGAGGATGCCTTCCGGAACAACAACAAAAAGGCCAACAAGGTCAAAACACAAGCGGAACTGTATCCTGATGCAACTCGCGTGTTTGTGTTTGTTCCTAACGACGATTTCGAATCCATCAAGAGTGCCCTATGTCTGAGTGAGACTGCTGCCAGCATCAATGAGTTCGTCAAATTGATTCGTTTACTCGATCGTGTTAAGTGGTTCTCTTCTCAATGGACGCTGCAGGAGATGTTTCTGAGCTACGAGCGCATGATGGTTTTAAGCCCTGGCGGCAAGTCTATTCCCTGTGGATGGCTAGTGGATTTGAAGATTCGTTTAGCTGCCTTACTTGAGAAACATTGGATGTGCCTGAAGGAGGATGACTTGGCAGCGCTCAATGCCCTTGCAATTTTGCAGCTCGGCATTTATGATCCAGGGCGCATGGTCACGGCTCTACTGATGCGTTGTCGTGGAAACTTGGTCCGATATAGTCGCGTAAAGCCGAAAATGTTGGGGGCGCTCGATGCTATACGAGATGGACTGATTAGTGACGTGCCAGGAGGACTGCCAGCTCGTGCCCAGCTTATGCGCTTGGCAGTGAATCAGCACGATGTGAGTTGGCTGGCCTTCCAGGCTAAACCCGCAAGTGGAGAGGTCATTTTGCCAACAATGCCAGTGTATGGGGCAACATGGCCTGCAGCAGGACAATGGCAAACAGTCTGCGACCTGAGACCCACTGGCGCTGGGCTGCTATGGTTTGGAGCTACTGGCACGGTTAGGTTGCCTGAGGCGGACGAGCCCTGGTTCTGGTTTGATCATGACGTTCCACCTGAGCGCAGAACCCAGGTCACATACCGGGTCATTGTTCTCTGTGTGAAACATGCTCGTGCGCGCAGTGAACATTGGCTTGGGCTACTTGTGTCTAGAAATTCGGGACGAGCGGAGCGTCTCGGAGGTTGTGTGCTGCTGTCCGCTCAGGTGCAGTTGTTCGAGTCAGGAGCGGTCCTGATAGTGTGAGAGTATGAAATAATATCCTCGTTCTCCAATATAAAATTATCTCCCTGTTCAACATACGCGAAAGTTATCATTCATTCATTATGAGTGACCAGAATTAGGTGTGCGCACACCTAGCACACACCCAGTCATGCACACCTAATTCGGGATTTTGATTAACACTAGTGCGAATGACCTGCACACCTATCGCACTGACTGCACACCTAACATTTGACAATGAATTATGGACTAATTTTATTGGCAATCGAAATTCAACTAGTCCTTGGTAGTCCTTGACAATGTAGTCGCTGTCCATGCCGGGCCCAACGAGGTCGAAAGCTCTCTGAGAACGATCTTGCGTCTGACTCACTGCCTCTCGACCTCGGTTGAACGGCCACTGCTCATTTGATCTGGGAAAAAGATGGGTGGTGAGATCAAAGCCTCGCCTGCGTCTGTAGCTCCTGTGTCATACTCAAAATGCAACCCTCTTTGAGATTAAAGTGTTGTGGACA
>MU617355.1:0-15028 GCA_025201705.1 Dissophora ornata
GGAACAGAAAGAAATACTAGAGATACTTTTTTTTTTTCTTTTTTTTTAAGGGAAGAAGGGTCAAGACGTTTTGGATCTTCATCAGTAACGAAAAGAACAGAAAACATAACGCATTGCAAAAAACAAACAAAAAAAAACGCGCCAAAAAAAAGAACTGTCGTGTGGTGGAGACAGAAATATATGTGCATTATTTGCGTGCGTGAATGGAGGAATGGCAAACAAACAAAAGAGGAACAGTGACGAGAGGTAGAAGCGGTTCCCCTCTAGTGGTGAGCCATAGAAACAGCGCAAAAAAAAAGGAAAGAGAACGAGAAAAAAAAAAAGAAAAAAAAACAGGGGGACAAGACAGGCATTGTCTACTCTTCGTCGTCCTCCATCTGGTCGCCGCTCATGTTCAAGCGCTTATCCTTCTCCACCTCCAACTGCCCGTAAAGCAAATACAACGCCTTCTCGTTCGACTCCATGGTACCAACAATCGTAAACATGCGCTCGCCAGACTCATCGTGAGGCACCTTGGCAATCGAGATGCGCGATCCGGAAAGGCGACGGATCTCCGAGATCTTGGAGCCTCCCTTTCCAATGATACATCCCACCATATCCGCTGGGATCGAAATCTCTTGAGTCCTCATATTAGCACTGTTGGCCTGTCCTCCAAACGCTTCGGGGCGTGAGCGCGTGAAATCAGATCCGTTGCCTGTACGCGATGTGTAATTAGAGCGACTGCCCACAGCAGGGGCTGCGGGTGCGTAGCTACCGGTTCCAGGACCCGCCATGCGAGTCGTTGCCGAGGGGTTGTAAAGAACAGTGCCGACGCCGCGCTCCCAGTCATCCACAAGACACTTGCCAATCTCATAGATAGCGATGCGGATGGCGTCGATCGTTCCCTGAACTTCCACCACACGCTCTGTTGATTGAGGGAGCATCTCCTTTGAGGCGACCATGCGGGCCGAGGAGGTGTCCTGAATGTGCTTGATCTTCAATCCTTGACGGCCAATGATGGTTCCCATCAAATTGTGCGAGATCAAGAGGCGGATCGACGATGTCTGCGCAACGGGGCGCAAAGGGTTGACGGGTGTGGTGGGGGGCGAGGACGTAATAGGGTTCTCCAAGAGAGTTTGAGCAATAAGGGCGAAGGCCTATTCGAGGTTTGTAAACATGAATAGGACGTAAACGTTATTTTCATGGATCATTATTATACTCGAGAGCAGTACGCGCACGCGATGCATAGCCACAGGTCAAGGGTGGACCCTGATCAGAGCACTGAACCTGGGGTGCCACTCTCTTCAATAGATTTCCAGCGCAGAGAGAGATCTCAATAGCACCGCCAGCCAGTCAGCCAGTCAGCTTGAACTGCGCCAGTCGCTCCTTGAGCTCCATAACACGCAGCGTCGCCGAAAAGTACTTGTGACAAAAAAAAAACCAGAGAAATCGTTCCAAACAAACAAGAAATAGAATCACACTCATCATGGCCCATCACCAGCAATTCTAACACTCTGAATCACGCACCTTGGCAACGCCCTCGATCGTGCCCGTGACAGTAAGCACGCGGTCATGAACACCCTGAACAACCTTCGAGACACCGGCCTTGACTCCAGTCTGATCGCGGAGATCGGCTACATTCTTTCCTGCCTTGCCAATGATCACTCCAGCTTCCTTGGTCGACACGAGAGCCCGGAGCGTCAAGGGTGCCTCCAGGTCAAGGCCTTCGCCATTGTTGTGTTGGTCCATGTCCTGCTCATACTGGTTATCATACTCGTCCTTGGTGGCGGCAGCGGCAGAGGAGGCGGTGTTTTGGAGAGACATTCTGAAGGGGGTGGGGGGTGGGGGGTGGAGGAAGAAAGGTCGAGAGGTTTTGGTATCGTTCGAGAAGGTTGTCGAATGCGGAGAAGGAGGAAAGAGAGGTCTTGAGCGTAGAAAGAAGCAGCAGCAGTAGAGAGTATTGAGAAGACAAAGAGGCAGAGTTTGTCGTGAGTCACTTTGTGCTAGAAAAGCGCGTATGCTTCCAGAAAAGCAAATGTTTGGAGCAGAAAAAGCTTGAAAATATATATATACCCAGAGGTGCAGTCGAAAACGAGTGAAGGGGGGATGGGGCAAAGAAAGGGGAGAAGGGGAAGTGCGGTCGAGAAGGGTGAGCGAGGAGGATGAGGAGAGTACTAAAGATCGGGGGGAGGGGGGGATGGAGAAGAGGAATGAATGGTGGGATGGCAAAAGATGCAAGATGATGCGTGCAGATTATCCGTCTCCACTGGAGAGCTGTCACGTGATGCTCCTTAATTGAAAACGGTCCAAGGGCCCAAGGTCAGTCGTTTTTTTTTTGGCAGCATAGGCATGCATACACCTGTTTGAGGCGAGTTGTTCATACTGTAAATGGTTGTGTTTTTATTATATGAGAGGTTTCTATCGTACATGAGGAAATGAAGGAATGACAAGGAGAGAAAGTGTAGAAGGAGGAGAACAAGTACGTGCAAAAATTAAACGGTGTCGCGAGTGGTTATGTTGAATTTTTTTAAAGGAACATCTGTCCAGACTGGGTGGTGACAGTCGAGATCTTTTGGATGGCGTTGACGAGAGCAGCGGTACGGAAGTCAGTCTTCTTGAGCGCGGCAGTGGCACGGGTCTCCTCGCAGGCACCGATCATGGTGTCCTCAAGACCAGAGTACACGAGCTCGTGTTCCTCAGCTCCGTGGATGACAGCGCGACGCTCCTGGGGAGTCAACTGACGACCAGCATTCTCCTCGACGAGGGTCAACAGCTTGCTCTTACCAGCCTCCTCCCACTTGCGGGACATGCGACCGAAACGGACGTGCGACAAGTTCTTCAACCACTCAAAGTAAGAGACAGTGACACCTCCAGCGTTCAACAACAAGTCAGGGATGACAACCTTGCCCTGGGAGACGAGGTAGTCATGGGCATCAGGTGTGATGGGGCCGTTAGCAGCCTCACCAATGATCTTGGCCTTGATGTTCTTGACGTTCTTGAGACCGATCTGACGTTCGAGGGCGGCAGGGATCAAGATATCACACTCGCGCTCCATGACCTTGATGGGCTCCTCAATGATCTCAGCATTGCCAAATCCACGGAAGGTTCCCTTCTCGCCACGGTACTTGAAAATGGCCTCGATATCCAAACCGTTGGGGTCGTAGGCAGCAACATCGTGCTCACCAATACCAACAATCTTGGCACCGTTGTTCTCAAAGAACTTGGCAGCCCAGTATCCGACGTTTCCGAATCCCTGGACAATGACGGTCTTGCCAGCAATGTCACCATTCAATCCAGTCATCTTCTGGACCTCGGGGAATTGCAAGAACTCGCGGACACCGTAGTACACACCGAGACCGGTGGCCTCGTTACGGCCACGAACACCTCCCTGGGAGATGGGCTTGCCGGTGACACATCCTGCGGCGTTGACATCCTGGGGGTTGAACTGACGGTAGGTGTCCATGATCCAGGACATCTCACGGGGGCCGGTTCCGACATCGGGAGCGGGGACATCGACACCAGGTCCGATAAAGTTCTTTTGGCACAACTCCATGGTGTAACGACGGGTGATACGCTCGAGCTGGGCAGGGGTGAACTTTTTGGGGTTGAGCTTGACACCTCCCTTGGCGCCTCCGAAAGGAACATCGACGACGGCGCACTTGTAGGTCATCAAGGAAGCCAAGGCCTCGACCTCCTGGAGATCGACCTCATCCGAGAAACGGATACCTCCCTTGCAGGGAAGGCGATGGCGGGAGTGCTGGGCACGGTAACCCTCCATGATGATATGGGTATCGGCGTCGATCTCGACGGGGAACTTGACGCTCAAGACAGAGTCGACGGCCCTGATGCCGGCCAAGGACTTTTGAGAGACACCGCTGATCTTAGCAGCCTGTATCGAGATAGGAACAAACACGAGAGAAGAGGGAAATGAAAATAAAAGTTAGGCTCTGGCTAATGGTGATGATTTGAGTGGCAAAACGTTATCTGGTTCCTCGAACGAGTCCTGGGCACTACAAACAGCTGCTTATGTCCTCGCCTTCCCATTTCCTTGGACCACACAAACAAAACAGAAGCAAATAAAAATAGAAAGTCGCCCTCACGCACGCAACCCTATCACCGATCAACATCCACATGCGTTCTTTTTTTGTAGTTCGTGCCCTGATCAGAGAGACACATCCTGGCGTGTTTTTTGTTCCCTGTTGTCAGGGGCTAGTTTTTTTTTTCCCTCTTGTTCTCGCATGTTGTTTTCCCGCTTTACTCCATTCGTCCACCACTAATTTCTGACGACTGGATAATCAAACCATCGCGTTACGGCGGATGAAAAAAAATGTTACTTACGCGATCGAAGAAGGTCTCGACAGATCCCAAGAAACCAGGCTCATTGTCCTCGCAGGCAGCGTTGGTGACATGGGTGCTCAAGAAACGAGCAGCAGGGGTAGCGACAGCGGCGCGGTGGAGACGAACAGCCGAGGCCAAAGAGCTATTATTCGTGGGCACAAAAAATGTAGTACGTGTTGTGTCAGAGCGTGCGAAATTATACCAAAAATAGCAATGTGCAAGGCAGGTGTTTGGGATCCTCATGATGATGGCGAACGAGATGAGATTGCGATCCACTGAGAGCAAAAGTAGATCGCAGGTGGAAGAGTGCTCGTTCCTGGGCAGAGAGGCATTGCGGTGCAACAGCTTGGACCCTGATGTTTCGATGGAGAGAAAAGAGTGCATATGTGGTACTTACCCAGGGGTTCTGCGGAGGAGAGCAACAACCATTGCTGGAGATATGGAGAGGGAGGGAGGGAAGAGGGGGAGTGGAGTGGAGGAGATGATGAGGAGAAGAAGAAGAAGAAGAAGGGAGCGAGATCGCGCGCACGAAAGAAATACTACCAACCCTTGGACGGATGAATGTATGAGGGGATTGTTATTGTTTACTGAATTACACCCACCGATCGAGAACAGGCTAGCTCCACTTGACACACACACACGCACACTGTGCAAGCCCCACCCCCCATTGGACACACCACCACCGCCACGCTCACCTGCGCTACTTCTACTCAGCGGGTCATCCACCTCATCCATCCCGCCCGCTTCGGCACCACCGCTTCCGTGTCCCGTGCTCACCTCTCCCTCTCTCTCTCTCTCTCTCGCTGTGCTTGTATGCTAGGAGACAACATTCCTCCCCCCCTTGTGTATCCGTGGATGGATGGGTGTCTCTCCTGTCCACAAGCCATACAACGACCTGCACCCTCACCGTCGACTGAACTCTGTTCTGGTCGAGTCGACAAGAGAAGACTGGTCCAGCCCGACTTCTGGCCGGTCTGCCGCTCTGATTTTATTTATATTTTACTTTATTGTCACTGCCAAAAGAGGGAATCAGCGTGGGAAATGTGGGGCGAGTTCAGACCTAAAAAAGAAACCTGACAACAAATTAGAAAATGAACTCAGTCCTGAGTTCTCAACCCCAAGGACTGGACTGCAAACAGACACACACACACACACACTCAAACAAAGCAAGCCCATTTCCAAGGTCCGCTGTTCTCTCAACGCCTTAACTGTTGGTTGCTGATCTACTGCTTCCCTCTTCGTGTACCACATATGCACATTCGTATAATGTTACTGCAGTACAGCTGGTTGACGCAACACCAAGGCAACACGGCAAGACATGAGACCGAGTCGAGTCGAGAACTTGTGTGCGGTGCGAGCTACACGCGATTGTACATGTACACTCATGTACTGCACGGTTGTATCCATGAAAAGCTGTTTGTTTAGACTAACATTCTCCCCCGTTGTGGGGTCAGTTTGCCAACAGTCGACAACAACGATAATAAAGTTTTATTTCTTTTCTCTCGCCGTTTGAAGATCACTCGTCCCAACAACTTGGCAAAAATACATCCGAACATTGGTCTGGTCTATTATAAAATGGTTCTTTCATTGGTGAATTGCTCCGATTTATTCAACTCTGCGCAAAAAAAAAAAAAAAAAACGTGTAGGAAAAAGAAACAGAAAAAAATACTTTGCATCTTGTACACTATTGTACTGACTGTGTACAATACACTATCCACAAACCAAAGGGGTTTTCCCAGTCGAAAATGAGGTGATTATTGAAGACCATTTACTCATTTTTTTCCACTATGCTCAACATCTACACTTCATCGATCTTTAAAACACCGCAAGAAGCGGCTGCCATTTTTCACTCAGCCTTTGTTCTCCTCCCATCCAAGATGAGCATTTTCAAGCTGCGCTGAGGGCTCGATCTGGGTTTGAGCAAAACGGGTAGACATATATGTCCTGGTCTAACCCCCTCGCCTACCCAGTTCACGATGTGGGCATCGTTGTAGATGTTGACACTCTGCAATATACACATACCGAGAGCAGGGGAATGATCTCCTTTACGTAGTGAATCGATCCTTGCGAATACAGTCAAAGGGGATTATATATTACGATCTTCGCGTTCCCATTATTCATTATCCTTTGCCCGATCCACGCTAGACACCTGTTCCTGAAATGACCCTTAATTCGTCAAAGAAAGTGACTTCTTGTGCCTTTCTGCTGTCCATGAAAATATGCTCCTCAAAAAAAAAAAAAAAAATCGACCACCACAACTGACAAGAAAGCACAAATATGACCGATGCCATCCAGGATCTATACACCAGTTACCGCATCGCAGAGCACGCTTGGTCCCAATCCATATCTCGTGCATCCTCATCGCCATCCATTGAAGAGTCCTCGTTACATTACGGGGAACTGGCTTTTGTCCTCGCTGGCCTCAAACCCTGTGTCCTGATCCAGCTACCAACCCCTGATCTGACCCTCAATCTCTATCGCAATGTCCTCACCTCTTACTGGACCCAACTCTCCTCTTTTAAGCAACACCAGTATCGGTACCAACAAACCTCTCAGGAACAAGGACAAGGGCTAGAACTAGAGTGTCGCCTGATCACAAGAAATGTCCGGTCACCCGAAATGTCCCTCCAAGGATGTGTCGTAATCTGGTCTCACACCACAGTCCGATCACATCCACAAGCAGAACTGATTCAACGTGGGATCGATCTACTCTTTCCTTCATCAGAACAAGACCACCACCAGGAAGAGGACGAGAAGGTGATTTCTGACCACGATCTGGCCGTCATGTTGGATATCCCTGGCAAGCTACCCGAGACCGAGACCGAGATGCAAAGAATGATTGAAGTTTCGTACTGGCACCAAGGTGATATCACTTTGGCTATCGCCAGTAACGATAACAACAACGACAATAACAACAACAACAACAACCAGCCTACACTCCTGACAGCCTTTGCAGCACAGCCAGATCAAATTCCCAACATCCAAACCCATTTCAGGAGATACAGGGACACTGTTCGCAACATGTTTGGAATCCAACTGAAACTTCACACACGATCCATAGCAGACATGGCATAGCACATGAACAAAAGCGAACTGAAATATCTTTTTGAAAACATGTATTATGGATCGTATTGACCCCGAGAAAATGAGCGAGCTAAGGGGGGGAATGAGGGTTACGACCTCTCTATCAAAGCAAACGGGGATGTAAAAAAAAAACGGTAATGCGAGGAAGGAGTGCCCTTAAAGTAAAAAAATATAAGGAAGGGCATAGAAGAAGCGGGAGTGAGGAAGAAGAAGAAGAAAAAAAAAACAGAGTCCCCGCCGCTTGAGATTGGAGGTTCTGGCTAGAATTTGTTGTCCGTTTTATCTTCTTCTACTTGAACGCGAACCCGTGCTTGCTGGAGACGACTTGTTGGCCGCAGGAGACGCTTTGCTCGACACTGCAGGAGACGCCTTCCTGGAAGTCGCAGGGGAGGCCTTTAGTGACGATGCTGGTGAGGCCCTACTCGACGAAGTTGCTGCTCCTTTCGTCTTCTTTACCAGCGTATCTTCCTTTTTCTAACACGAAAAAAAAGAAACAAACAAAAATGCATATCAGCACCACCCACATTCAACAGCGAGAAAATAATATATTCAATAAACTCATGATAACAAGCACAAATCCAACTTACCACGACCTTGACCGGCTCATCCGCCTTGTCGTCCGAGATCAAGCACCTGATCAGATATGCACATCGCCTCTGGAGCTCCAGAGGTGTACGGCTCTTCAGGAACCAGTCAAACCTGAAGATCGGACTCTTTCGAATCTCGTCTCTGATCCTGTCGTATACATCATCCGTGCCATAGCCAAGACGCTCCAGCATCACAACTAAGAACCGATCCTCCTCCTCTGTGTAATTCTTTGTCTTTGTCTGGTTGTACGCAATCTTGAGCTGCTGAAGCGGTACACGATGGCGGTGGATCACAGCACTGAGCTGATCCTGGATATCAGACTGTCGCTGGAGCTTGCTCTCGCCCTTCTCAATCGCCGCAATAATACGCTCGTGATCTACAGAAAATAGTGGCGGCGGTCGTGTGGTCAGGACTAGTACTCAGCAATTTTTTTCAGCTGCAGACCCTCAGCAAGATTCATTGCTTACCTGCAATCTCCTTATAGCGCTTCCAGAACACCTTCGAGTACTCTTTGACTTCCGTCAAAGTCTTTCCCTCAATTTCACTTGCAATCTCTGCCAAGTTCTTTCGTCCGTATTTCTCGCAAGCCTTGTAGAAATATATAAAATCGCGCTTGCTCCAGTTCTCGAACCCCTATTACGTCAATGAGCATGGAGATGAAAAGAGATGAGTACATGTTTTCCTAAGTAAATGCTAGAAGACAAACAAAAGAGTAAGAGTCTTCTTACAGCCTGCATGAGTTCTTCCTTCTCTGCTATTTCGTCCTCCGTCAATGGCTCCGCCGCATCAATCAGCGCCTGCTCTTGCTGTTGCTGTTCCTCAAGCTCCTCGTCAGTCATGTTGGCGGCGTCAGCCCCAATCGCCTTGGGAACACGGTAACCAATCGATTTTCTGTAGGACAGGACCTCCTTCTCCTGGAGCTCATGCAGACGAGCTGGATAGAACTGAAAGTCCTGGATGTTGAGCGCCTTTGGAGGTCGAGGTGCCTTGTTCGAGGGAGCCTTTGGTGCAACACGCAACGCGTCTCTGTAATAGTCGTCCACTGCATAGTTGGCTTTGCGCTCTCTCTTGGCCGGTGTGATCCAAAGCAGACTACCATCAGCTTTTCTCTTGTGGCTCCAGTCCTCTCCTTGCCAATCGTACGCGCTTCCTTCAGCGTTCGTGAACTTTGCCAAATCCTCGATTCCGACGTTCGAGTACTTTTGGTTCAGCTCTGAAGTCTTTTCCTCTCCACGACGAAGAACCTGCTCGATATCAGGATCGTACGAAAAGTTGTCGGTCGAGGCCTGGAACACATCTGCTGCACCATGCTGGATCATGGTCAAAAGTTCGTCTTTGTTAGCAGTCTTTTGCTGCTGCGTCATGCGTCCCTGCTGAATGACTAGCTGATCCAATCTCAACTTTTGCGCCGCACGTTCTAGAACCTTTTCCTCGATACCATTCTCTGTGACAAATCTGAACACGTAGACCTGCTTCTTTTGACCGATACGATGAGCACGATCCTGCGCCTGAAGATCCACCTGAGGGTTCCAGTCGCTGTCATACAAGATGACAATGTCAGCGGTGACCAAGTTGATACCAAGACCTCCCGCTCTGGTTGTCAGCAAAAAGATGAATTTTGAGCTATCCGGCTTGTTGTATTCATCGATGGCGCTGACTCGGTCCTCATGATTTGTCTGACCGTCAATACGGCAGTATTCTGTAAAAGAAATGCAGTAGACAATTCCCGGTTAATTGAAAGAAAGTCAGATGAAAGACAGAACGGCGCCTGTCAGCACAGAAATGCTATTCGTGATTATTACCATAGCCGCGGAAGACGCAGTAGTCCTCCAGGATGTCAAGGACACGACTCATTTGACTGAACAACAGAACACGCGATCCCTGCTCCTTCATGCGCTTCAACAGCTTGTCCAACACGACCATTTTTCCGGCATTGTCGATAATGTGCTGGTCAGTCGTATAAGGTGGGCCAGGCTCTGCACCGTCGAACAGGTACGGATGATTACAACATTTTCGAAGCTGCATCACAATATTCAGCAGTCTGGTCTTGCCTTCCCGCTTGTTGGCTCCAGCTCCATTGACGGCGTCAATATCCTTCTCGAGAATACGCTGATACCATTTGCGCTGCATGGGTGTCAAGCCGACATACAAATTGATCTCCTTCTTGGGGAGCAAACTCTTCTCCACGTCCGACTTGATGCGACGCAACAAGAAAGGACGCAACACCTTGTGAAGTTGTTGAACGACCTTGTCCTGATCCCCACCTTGGTTCTCGAACCAGGAGTCAAAGTCCTCAGAAGAACTAAAGACATCCGGAAGCAAAAAGTTGAGAAGCGCCCAAAGCTCGTGAAGGTTATTTTGCAGCGGTGTTCCTGTGATCAAAAGTCGGTTCTTTGAGTTGAAGGTACGGATAATCTGAGAGAGCTGCGAGTTTTCGTTCTTGATTCGGTGGGCTTCGTCGATGACAATATATTGCCAGGCAAACTTTTTAAGATGTGTCTTTTCCAGCAAGCAGATGTCGTACGATGTCAAGCAGACATCGAACTTTTGTGTCAAGAGACGCGTTTGGATCATAACCGCCTATATATAATAAAATCACTTTAGTACATCACATTATACGGCATGGGTTCAAGAGCATCTCTTTTCCTTGCAAATTCGACTTACGCGCTCATCCTTGCTGGCATGGAGTAGGAACACGTCAGAGTCGGGCAACCACTTGCTGAATTCATTCTCCCAGTTGTGAAGGGTTGACTTTGGCACAATCACTAAATGAGGACCAGCCACACCCTCCATGTGCTTCAAGTATCCGAGAAAAGAGATCGTTTGCAAAGTCTTTCCCAAGCCCTATACAAGAAACCAGGTCGTACATGGTTAGCACAGATCAAAAGTATCGCAAGATCTCTTATCAGGGAACCATGTTTTCCATGTTCATACCATCTCATCGGCCAAAATTCCGTTGATTCCATTCTTGTAAAGCGAGATCATCCAATTAAGACCCTGGATCTGGTAATCACGCAGGGTACCGTTCTTGATGTCTGTGATATGATGTAGAGTAATGCCAGGATATTATTAGGTTGATTCCGATATGTTTGGTCCAGAAAGAAGATCAGCATTTCACCCAAGGGAAACACCTTACATGCTGGGGATTCTGTGAAAACAAAAGAACTATCGTCATTCTCGTTCTCCTCGTCGTTCAACAGCTCTTGGTCCTCCTCCTTTTCTGTCTTGCGACCGACACGGGATCCCCTCGGGGCATTAACCTTCTCCCTTTGCTCCTCGCCACGCTCCTTCAATAATTTTGCAAACTCGGGGTCCTTGGCCTTTTTCAAGTCGATGAAATGCTTGAACAGCTCTATAAATCATAAAGATCTAGCGTCAGATCACGTATATTCTCCAGATCCATCACTGTCCTGCCACTGGGGCTCCAGCGTTTATACCTGTTTGACCAAGGAGATACGAGATGCGATTCGAAGTATCCACGAGCTACATCGGACAAAATCATCCTTTAGATTAGCGAGGCGTCTTTCATTTGTCTGTAGATCCACGCTTTGGTCGTGCGCACTGAAGAAATATCGGTACCTTGGCCTTGTCCATCTCTACAAGATCGCTCTCAAAGTTCTCCTTTTGCTGCTGGATCAGGGCACGATCCTGCACTCGTTGGAGTTTGCGCTCTGCCTTTTGGATCTTGTCAAGCTCCTTCTTCGAAAGCTTTTCAGGCTTCTCATCAGACTAGCGAAACGCAAAAAGACAAAAGAAAAACGCACAATAAAGAATAAGAATTAGTCGCTTGAAGATTTCGCATGCACTTCTTTGGTCAAAAAAAAAAACCACTGTTGGCATAAATAGTGACGCATTAATGCGCTGTGGACTTACGCTGTTCATAGTCTCGTCCTCAGAGACGTGTTCGGAAACCTAGATGGGGTTTTTTTTGTTGTCAGGACAAGGGTGGTTTGTTTGTGAGTGTGAGTTTTAGGGAGACTCGAGATTGCGGTAGTGATCAATTTCAAACGGCACTTTTTTTTTTAAGTGGGTTCATTGTTTCAAAGTCCTAGAATGCAAAATGTCTGGCAGGCGAAAGTAGAAATAAGAATGCAGTACCTCTTCTCTGTCCATCCTGTCTATAAAACTGTGTGCCTAGCGAGATTCATAAGGTGGTTTAGGAGTGATGAGTGTCAGGTCGATCTCTGTTGTGTGCTGTGGTGCCCTAGGTCAAAGAAACGCGTTGAGGTCTTTTTGCCTTTTGTGGACTTACAAGTTTGTTGCAGAATAAAAATAAGGACGATAAAGGTGGAGGTGGCAATAGGGTACCAGTTCGGTACGGTCGTGTGGGGAGAGGTGTGTGAGGAGCGGGGGTGTCCTGGTGAGTGTGGATGAGATGAGATGGATGGCGGGTTAGCGAGCAGAAAGGCAAGGGCAAAAAAGAGAGCGTCCAACGAGGCTGAAATAAGAAATCAAAACCAGACACAAGCCACACACACCACATTGACGTGTTATTTGGGCAGCTCTACGACGAGAACCCCAAAGGCATGCGGATGAAGCCACCATGCGCTAAATAAAGGGCATCTATCCCAACCGTCAAGACCACTGTTGTCGTCGCAAAAGAAAGGAACCCTGCAATACGGATGCTTGATCCGTGTTTTTTACTGCAGCACAAGAACGCGTAGGACACGCGACGCGTCCTACGGGTGCACAGCCATGTCTGCAAAAGGGGGGGTGCGCCGATAGTACTGCCCAGAGAGCGCAAAGGGCAGATCGGTCCTGATACCCGAGCCAAGTGGACATACGCGGTCTGCAGCAAATACATCTGACAATGACAGCGACGCATACTCTCACCGAAATGGCACTATTCTTCCGTCTTGACTGCAATTTCGGCATATATAGTTCACTTGTTTATCCACAACACGCTGGAAAAGCTTGGTTCAGCGCACATCGCCACCGCCTGACATTGGCATAGACTTCTCATCAAACATTGGTGTAACCAAAGACAGGGCCTGCTCAAAGGGAACCGCTGCTGCTCTCCTTTTTCTTAACTTGTCTTCTTTTGACAGCGGAGGTGGCGCCAGTCCGTGCTTCGTCTTGAAGTATTCGATGCGGAAATCGTCGAGCGCCACCTGCAGCAGGTAAAGCAGATAATCCGCCCGTACATTATGCTCGTAGTTCAAATACTTCTGCTTGAGCGTCTTGTGCCAAGACTCAATCCAGTTGTTGGTAGTGACTTCCTGGCCCTCCTGTCAACGGAGAGTATGTCAGGGCCTGAAGCCAACAATCTAAATTTCATTATTTGTGTGTGAATGTGATCATTCCTCTCTATGAAATACAGCCCAGCGCTCTGAGTGTTACTTGAGCCAATTTTTCTCGATGTAATCAATCAACGTGCTTGCTTTGGGGAATCGTTGTTTGAATGATTCCCAAAGACCATGGCAGTTGGAGCCTTGCGAACCAATTTCAACAGGGGTCTCATCTCCCTATTCTCATGACCTAGCCACTTGTGACATGAGCTGAGAAGTCCTGTGCTAAACCTACTTCTGGAAGAATATCACAACAGCATAAACGCCTACCGAAGTTTTCTGCTTTAGATGCTTCTCCCACAGCTGTGCGACGTGGAAGTCACAGTAGAAAATCCTTGAGTGAGGGAACACGCTCGATATCGCCTCAGATTCGGTTATGGCGCAATCGACCATAAACGCGGATGTCCTCAGACCACATTCATTCTTCAGCCAACGCAGCCAATCTTGAATGAGATGTCTATAGATTGGGTTACTGCTTGTTAGGTATTGTATTAGTGAACGAAAGTTGCTGTTATAGAAACTTGTAAATGCCAACTGCATACCTTGATTCAGAAGAGCTGATCATAAAGGAGACAGGATGCCCTTCTTAACAGTACGATCTTTTACCAGCAGAGTGGACAAATATGCTGATTTGAAGATCATGCAACCCTCGTTTGATAGTACCTTTTTAGTGCTCCTCACGGTCTTGTGTGTGGAATCCATGCAATAAATATCATGGTTGTCAGCGATGATCTTGAAGGTAGCGAAGTGGGAAGCAGAAAGTCAGTTTTCATAATCTTTATTACTGAACAATTAGTAGTGTTGGTTCTTTCTTTCCTAGTGGCTGCTTACTTCGAGTTGAAATGATGTGCACCAACTGACAAGAAAGTCATTGGAATACGCTTTCGGAGCCGAGTTAAAGAAGGCTTTGCCCTGGGCAGCTTGGATCTGCTTTACCCAGAGCTTAACACTCATGTGCACATCCTTGTCCTTTTGAAACTCAGTCAATATGTTGCTATTTAATGCAGTTCGAACACGTTGGTTACTGATGCCCATCGCTGAGGTAGGGGCTATTGCCCCGCGTTCAAGCTACAGAAAAAAGTCGTTAGGAATATGAGCATGCGGAGAACGTCATCGGTGGAGGGATGCTTCGTATAAGTAGATAACCACATACATCGCGTAACAACTCTTCATTGGGACGAAGCCTCTTCTTGATCGCTAGCCAGTTATGGCCTTGCCAAACATTTTCTTAGATCCACTCCCGACAGCTGCTACTGCATGGTAACATTGCTCGCTCATGGTTGGAGACGGTGTGATTGTGGCACCAATGGTACTCCAAAGTGATCTCGTCCTGTCCAAGGGTTTTGCGAATGAAGACATGTGCCCTACAGTTTGCACCGACAGGGATTTGTCCCCCAGTGATGTTGGTCGGTGTTCTTCAACGGCGACAGTCGTACCTCACAGTCCAGTCATACCGAATACGTGGACCGAGACGACCGTCCTGTGCAAACACAAGTTCGGACCTGTCTGGAAGCGGCAAGTCCAGATCTCCACCGTTGGGTTTAGACCTGTACCAGTCTGTGAATTTGTAGGCTCGGTACTCCCAGTCGTAAGCTCTTCTCTCTTGCTGCCAAAAGCTGCAAACCCTTTGAGACGTGAATGTGAAAATAACAGGATTAACCGAGTTGGGTGGAAAGACAAGGGGTTTGATGGGTTCATTGGGGTCTGTGTCGGGAGGTGCAAAGTGAAGGATATCTCTCATCTTGAGGGCA
>MU617357.1:0-14969 GCA_025201705.1 Dissophora ornata
TTTTTTTTTTTTTTTTTTTTTTTTTTCTTGTGGAGATGAAGGGCGAAAAATGAAATCGTCGATCGATCGGACAGTTGACAGGAGAGCGTTATTTCTAGTTATATTGCGGTGTGTGTGTGAGGAAAGAATGTAAGAGGGGAGGAAGTGGGAGGAAATAAAAAAGCAAATCTGAATAAAAAAAACAACAAATGCCCAATCGATCTACGCGTAGTCCTCTCTGCCATGCTCGAGAAGGGCGGCCGGATGAAAAATGGTGGCGTTCGAGGCCACAGGAGGGGTTGGGTAACAAGTGGGTTGCCGGAGACTCGGTCCAAGCGTTCATTGTGCGATGGATTTTAGTTGCAGCCCGCAGCCGTGACCTTTTTCAGGGGACGGGGAAATATACTCGCAGAGACAGGGGGCTGGCTGGGACTGCATTGACTGAAATGGGACAAGCGCATGAATGAAATGCAGCTTCTCCCCGACTGCAAACTGGAATCGAATCAAAACTACAGGAAAGGAAAAAGGAGCGTGTGTGTGTGTGTGCATCGCCAGCCCATTCTTGTTCGCAGCTAAACGTTGAAAGGCAGCGGAGGAACAGGAGAGCTTACCCTTTCCCTTACCCCTCTCTTTCTTTCTTTTTCTCTCTCTTTCTCTCTACTCTGGGTACACTGGTTCATTGTGGTCTGCAGCATCGCCTCAATCATACCGTGTTTACCCATCCTCCCGTACACACCAGACCATGGGACAACGTCGATCAGGATCTGCCATGCGAAGTGATCTACGTGAGACACCAGCCATTACTTCTCCACACCATTTGCCACCAAAAACTAAACAGGGACAACAACAACAACAACAACAACAACAACAACAACAACAACAACAACAACAACAACAACAACAACAACAACAACAACAACATGGACAACAACAACAACGGCAACGGCGGCCTTCTTCCTCATTAGCAACCTCGATCATTGCTCTGGACTCGGAAGGCTGGGAGAAAGGAGGAGAGGTCCAGACCAAGGCAGTAGCCACAGCAAAGTCAGTCAACGCAGCAACGATGACGACGACGACTGATAGTTCACAACCGACAAAGGCAGAAGAACCTATGTCTGAAGGGGATGCAGAGCTCGAGGCAACATTCAGGGAACTGAGACTTTCTTCTACAGAAGAAGCGCTCGCCTCTGCTGCCTCTGCATTGGATCGAGAACACAGAGGAGGAGAATCAGGAGGTACGGCGGCGCCAAGGAGCTCCAACTCGAATTCTAGCATGGACAGTTGGTCCACTTCAGTCAGTGCGGAAGATTGGGGTTCGCCTAAACGAACAAAGAGGGTGCTGAGTCAATTGGATGTCAGTGAGTTGATCCAAATGAAGATCTCGCAGCTGGAATCGGCCACGACGACCGAGGACGATGAAGAAAAGGCGATCGGTAAGACATACTTCCCCCTCTCTCTCTCGGCTATATCACGGAGGAGAATGCCCTGGATCTAAATCAGCTACACCTGTCCCCTCTCCCCCCCTTTTTTTTAGCGAAGGCAATGAAAAAGATCCATAAGGAGATCTCGCAAGTCGTCAATGGACAGGAAGATCATCTGGGCAAAGTCAATTTCATGCAGCGCAAGTATCTGGAAATGGTAAAACCGGCGACAAGGGAAAAAAAAAAAAAGAAGTCTTCCAGGATCGAGATCAGTGTTTGTAACCAATGTCCATGTTTGTTGTTCCTTTTACTCTTCTCGTATATAGTTTCAGGACATGCGCAAGCAGGAGCGGGACCATATGAAGTTGAAGAAGAAATGCGAGCTCTTGCAGCGGGAAAAGGAGATCTTACACCGGGAAAAGGATCGACTACAAAAAAGCAATGATGGGCTAATCGCCGAGCGAAGTCAGTATACGGAGGAACGTCAAACTGGTATGGATATTCTTGATACTTGCTGCAGAGCATACAGATCGATTGGTTACATTTCGATGCATGACATGAGGGCACTGTGTCGTTAACATTCTCCTCGGCAATATCTCCACGAAAGACAAAATTAGCATTGCAAAGATGAGTACCCTATGCCGGAAGCTAGAGAATCTCTGTTGTCAGATCAATCGGGAGAATCGACGAATCAAGGTAAATAGATTCTTCTGGCATATCCGATATTCCAGGAATTTGGTTCTGCTGCAAAAAAACTTTTGAATAACTTCAAACTCAATGCGTGGTTTTTAGGAGGAAGTTCAGCAAAAGACGGATCAAATTTCTGGATCATTTGAAAAGGCGATTGTCGAGTTCAAAGACAAAGTAGAGAATGACATTGCTGAGCGACAACGACTTATGGATGAGAACGACTCCCTGTAAGGATATGAACTCTTTTAATCAACCATGGAATATGTCAGATAAGTGTGGATCCTCGACAACACCTTCTTACTGTTTTCCTCTTCTTCTTTTTTAGTCTTCGAGACAAATTCCAAGGATTTTTAGAGCAATACGACGTCCGAGAGAAGCATTTCAATTCCGTAGTCAAATCCAAGGATCTTGAGCTTCAGCTCGCGCAGGCAAAACTGGAGCAACAACGACAGATTGCACAAAACGAAACCAACAAAGTTGAATTGCTGAAATCACAGCTGAACGCATTCACAAAGACCGAGGCGGAACTTCGAAAACAGTTGAATGTATATGTGGAAAAGTTTAAGCAGGTAGAGGAGACGCTGAACAAGAGCAATTCGTTGTTCCAGACGTTTCGGCGGGAGATGGAGGCCATGTCGAAGAAAGGCGTTAGCCTTGAGAAAGTCAATCAGACTATACGGGCAAAGTGCGATACCATGAACAGGAACATCTTGGAGATGGTAGAAGAGGTAATGAAAAAAAAATGAAAAAACGAGTTGAATGCAGGTTGTGGATATTCAAGGGCAATGTGGTTTCAAATTGTTGCTGACAACCCCATTACTGAATGTACATGTTTGGACCCAATAGCGCACGAAGCACCAACAGGCACTGGATGCAGCAGATAAGAAGCGGGTCAAATTGGAGACGCTTTGCAGGGCACTTCATGCGGAAAGGGCAGTTCTCCGCAAGAACCTGGATATCTACGAGGCGCGATACCCAGGTCTCTCTTTGCCAGCCCATGCCATAGCCGCTGCATCAACAATACCATCACTATCAACAATAGCGACAACGACACCGTCAACACCCGCTGCGACACAAGCAGCATTATCGACAATGGGAACAACAGCCACAGCATCTGTAATCACTGGAATGTCACTCTCTGCTCAAAACGGTGGAATCAAGCAGGGAAAAGTGGGCGGCCAACGGACATCGATCACGTCGGGCAAGCTGCGACAAAAACAAAAGCAGCAACACTTGCAGATGCTGCTACAAAGATGCGAGCAGTCTTCATCCCTAGTAAGCGCAGTCAAGCAGACAGAGCTGCAAATCACTGAGGAGGGAGACAAAGGGCGATCTGGATTAGACGAGGTTATTGACGATGAGGATGAGACCAGGAGCGAAGAGTTCGGTCTGGACGACCCTGCTGAGGAATGCACTTGCCACCTGGGCATGCTTCAAGAAGTCATCGAACATGAAACAGCTCAATCGTTGGCATCACATAAAGAGAAAGATTAGCTAGGAGGACGAGGATCACAATCCATCTGTATCATCACCGAAACAGCGATGGGCCTGAAGACATCTCAGTTGCACGCCCACTCCTGATGTATATAATAGATATTGTACAATTTTTAATACCACTCTAAATCGACGATCTACCCTTTCATATCTGCAGTGTTTGCATCGACATCTATGCATGGGCGTCATCCACATCCATTGAAAAGGATGTCTTGAGAGAAGATCCTCCTGCTGACATTCCTGCCCCTCCTGCTGCTTCAGCAGATGGTCCTGATGAAGACGGCTGGCTGAACTTGAAGTGAGTAAGTCCTTGCTCAAAAATCTTTCGCAGTCTGTTGGCAGTTTGCGAGCTGCTAGAGTAGATCGAGACAGTGCGAGGCATGTTGGGTCGTTGACCAGGCATCGACAGAGCGCGAGAACGAGACGATCCAGGGGGTTCGGGCGAGAGCATCGACTGTCCACTTGAAGTAGGGCTAGAAGGGGCATTATTGCCTCGTTGAGAGGGGCTTGATTGCTGCAGAGGGCCACTCGGAGAAAGGTGTTGGCCTCCATGAAAGTGATTCAGATCCGGACTCGACATCGCACTGTTGCTGTGAGTCCCTCGGGCCGCGTCAATGATAGCTGCCTGAATGGCCATGGGCTCCATCGGTATGTCCATATCCTTAATTTGGCGCCCATCACTATATCCATATTCGCTGACGGACCTGTGTAATTCCGGGATGTTCAACTTGGGTCGCGCACTACCCCGACCGCCACTTTGGCTAATCCCGGTAGACTCGGGAACTTCTTCATCCTCTTTGACTTGGTCCATGTTGCCAATGGTGCCCAGGTTGGAATGGTTCCAGTTCAGATGCTGGTGCTGGTATTGGTGATGATATTGCTGTCCCTGATCCGGTGACGATTTATATTCCAAATCGTCGCCCCCTTGCAAATGTGCCTCTGGCTGCGGCCTGAGGGTTCCCGAACTGAACGTCGTACGGCTGTATGCTGTTGAGCCAGACATTTCATCATTCGCGTGCATACTCTGACGGAAAGAATATATATTTTGATTGTCCTGAAAGTCGACGGTGGGCACAACCGCCAAATCTCGCTCAAGAATTGTTCGAAAGCAATCCAACTTTGTCCTCTCCAACATGAGATTTCGAAGTCGTTTCCCAACCACAGTGGCACTCTGAACAATCTTTTGCCGCGTCGAATTCTGAAGCGGGATCATGACCTCGAGTCCACGAGCTAGTCGGAGTTCTGCAGCGAGTGAAGCTGAGCAAGTATTGATCCGCCGGTCAATATCCTTCATCATAGTCTGTATCAACTGCGCTCTTCCATCAAGCGGCTCAGGGTTAACAGGCACGTCGCGTTGTCGCCGCCTCTTCAGTTGGTGGCGTCCTTGCTCATCCTTGATCCAAAAAACATCGCTTGCCCATGAAACGCGATAGTTCCTCAGTCGAACGCCAGCAGTTTTGAAGGCAGAGGCATAGTTGATCTTGGCCATCCAGTCATTCATTTCATGCTCCGAATCGGCTCTGAAGAGGTATTGTTTTCCAAGAGGGCATACCAGTCGAAAGACGTGTGGGTATTTCTGATAGCTACTATCAACTACTGCGATAGAGTCTTCGGTCGAGATCAACGCTTGAGGCATCGGCGGCAAGCTTCCACCGTGCTCTGTTGCAAAGTATCCATCCTCCTCTGGCGGGGCCTGTGGGTTGAATCCGACCAGGGATGCCCGCTGCTGTTGAAACCATCCAACATCTGTGAAGAATAGCAGCTGTGAACCACTCAGAATAACACCGAGATCTCTCCAGCCTCGCACAGAACTCTTCTTGCCATGTTCGATATCAATCTTGCGAATGAGGATGCCACTCTTGACAATCTTCAGCTGCGCATAGCTATCTGTAGCTGATGTCTCGTCATCCTCCTTTCCATTCCCCAGAGATGAATTCTCCCGTCTCAAATCCGGTCTGAAATCACTGTCGATATGGAGCATGCTCTCTGGGCGAGGGGATTTCGGTCCAGGAGATGTTGGAGATAGCCCATGTCCAGAACTGCTAGAGCTTTGTTGGCTGTGAAGTCGCTGACGAAGACCTGGGATAGGAACCTGGGAAGCCCTCGTAAATTGATTGTTGATCTGCACATTGTCGACCATCTCAATTGTGCCCTTCCAGTAATAAGGCCAACGGAACGGGATGAGGTCGCTGAGATCTGGTGCTAAACGGGCGATACTTCCCTATGGTGGACGGGTTTTTTTTCGCGGAAATTAATTAAACATAGTTCAAACATTAAAAGACCAGTAAAATCCATCAGGTTCTACCTGTCCTGTTAGAAAAAACGGACGCCAATCTCACTGGTTTTTGCCACCTACATGTCGAATCATGCTGTATGAATCCATTCTTTGACTCGTGGCAGTACGGCGACGAGGAAACCAGGATCCGGATGACGATGGCTGTACCTCTGCGATCCTTTGCCCATCGACATCCATGTCATCTTCAGCGTAAACAAATTTGAGAAAAGTGATGTTGTCGTAGAGTACTTCCAAGATGTCGGCAGGAATGGTGTTGACACCATCGATGGTCTTGGCCTGCTTCACATATTGCTCCTTGGTCATTTTATAGCGCACATTTTTATTGTGAGCGTCGGTATGAAGGAGCATGAGGGAGAAGGCAATGGTGTAGACGACATCTAGAGAGAGAGAGAGAACCTTCATTAAGACCAAGCATAAGCGCGGAGCAATAATAAAATATAATAATAGATCATAAATCCCTTCTAATACCTGCGGATCGAAACAAGTGTGGATTGCACGCATGGTAGCGACTGGCGAATGCCTCCAAGACGCGATCGATTTGCTGCGCTTCCTTGGGAAAGTGAAAGTCCAAGAGAAATTTTCTACAGAAGATCAAGCAAAATGCCCAATGGACAAAGGGTGTTAGGTGAGGACAAAACGAGATAATACCGAACGGATGTGGTCTTTTTTAGATAGCTGTTCCTATCTCGCTTAGCAATAATAGTGACATAAGGAAAGAAAAGGCATACCGGAGTGCGAGGTCGATGGGATCACGTCTGAAATCAAACGATTCCATGTGGATCCGCAAGACCGCATGATGAAATGGGTCGGAGCCTTTCGACAGCAAATTCCCAAGCTCTGCCTTGGAGACTGTCTCCTTGACACGGTCCAGGAAGTGTCGTGGATGCTCGGGCCAAGGTGCATGGCGTTCGCCAGTCTGTGTTGGAGAAGTGGGCGTTGGAGAAGTGGGCGTTGGAGGTTCTGTTCTAGAGCTATTATTCTCTCCCTCTCCGTCCTGCATCTGCGCGGGTTGGAGTATTGTAGAAGGTGCGGCAGTAGCGGCTCCCGAGCCACCATCCTTCGTGGCGTTTGTTTGTGCCCCTGTTCCTGGTACTGTTCCTGGTACTATTCCTAAACCTGAACCAGTTGTAGAACCCGAAATGACGCCATTGATTGTGATTGTGATTGTAGGATCATCTTCATTGGATGCGGGAATAGCTACTGGATCTTGGGTCGCTTCAGAAGGTTCAACTACTGCAGCTGGCACTGCTGCTGGTGCTGTGGGGGATACTGATAGCATGGTCGAGGTGGTTTGCAATGGTGTTGTTTCCAAGTGAGATGCATTCCCGCAAAATTCAAGCTGATGTTTGTCTTGCTCTAGACCGTTGAGATCTGCCAACATGAACAGTGCTGCAGAGACAGGCACCAGTGAGTCCGAGATAAAGAGGGGGAGGCAGAGAGAGAGAGAGAGTGAGACAGTGGAATGTGATCAATGAGCAAGGATGGGATGGCGAGGAGGTAGGAGTGAGTGATGAGAACGAGAGCATGGTCAAAAACAAAAAAAAAGTTCATTTTAATATTCTACGTCTATTTTGAGCACAAGCCGGCAAATCAATTATCGCTATGCTCGGGGTGATACATGCGGATCATGGCTCCCAGCAGCGTCTGCAGGTCCCCGTCCATAAAGCCGGTATCTCCGCTACATAGTGCTGACCATCAAAGGTTACCAATTTGCATGGCTTGATGCGTTTGCTATCTATCCTGAGGCGCAATGGCTTTTCTTGCTGATTTCTCTGATTGAGGGCTTTCAGTACTACTACTCACCGCACCCCCTTTTCGTGGCACCCTCGTGACTGTGAGTTTTTTGTCTTGTCGTCAGAAAGTAGCAAGCAATGGTTCGTGGTGGCAAATGCTTTCCCTTTTTTCTTTCGCTCTTTCGCTTCAACCCACCTGCCCCCAGCGCGCATTGAGGACAAAGGACATTTCGCATAAACTCAGCTCGGCGTGAGTAAAAGAATATACAGGTACAGGACAAACAGAACTCAGCATTTCAAGAGACCCGTCTTAGTGGCCATGGACGCCATCAACGCTCGAAAGAACTTTGAGTTCAGTAACAACATCAGGTCGGTCAATCCAGAGCTCGACCAGATCTACCACTTCAACGAGGCCGAACAGAAGCGCATCCTCAATGAATCACCCTGGAAGAAAGAGTAAGCATGTTGTTTCTCCTGTAGAGCATTCAGCTTCTGGAATGTTGGGTCACTTGCTGACGCGTCGCGTTTACCAAAGTGTCTGGCGCAGCAACGATGAACTTGACGCTGACTTTGTGCCTATTTGTGCGTGCCTTCAATAGCCCCCATTATTTTACACATGTCAAGATTTCTGCAGTCGCCTTGATCAAAATGGTACGAAAAGCCTCTGCAAAAGGTCGAAAACGAGCTCTCCACACAGCAGACTTTTTTTTTTTATATCTAATTTGACATCCCTTTTCTTCTTGTTTCTGCGCACAGGTGATGCATGCTCGGTCTGGAGGCAGTATCGAGGTCATGGGTATGATGCAGGGTAAAGTGCAAGGCAACACTCTTGTCATTATGGACGCCTTCGCGTTGCCCGTTGAAGGAACAGAGACAAGAGTCAATGCCCAGGCAGAGGGCTACGAGTACATGGTTCAGTATATGACAAAAATCAGGGAGGTATGTCTATGGTATCAGGACTCTTTCGAGGAAACGAACCTTTAAGCACACTCGTACTGACCACTGTACCTCCTCCTAACTAGGTCGGTCGACTTGAGAACGCAATTGGCTGGTACCACTCGCATCCAGGATACGGTTGCTGGCTGTCTGGTATTGACGTGGGAACACAGATGCAGAACCAGCAGTTCCAGGACCCATTCGTTGCGGTTGTTGTAAGCGAATTGTCCTGTATATTGAATATCTCGACATATTCCTGAAAAACTGGACATGCCTTGATAACAATTGCTCCATTGCTAGATTGACCCCAACAGAACCATCTCTGCAGGAAAGGTCGAAATTGGAGCTTTCAGGACATATCCAGAGGTGAGCGTCAAGGAACTTTGGAATTTATCTTTTATTCGTGAGGTCTCCTGGCGCTAAACACCGTGTTGCCATGATTTTTATTTCTAGGGGTACAAAGCTCCTGATGAAGGTCCTTCGGAGTATCAGACGATTCCGCTGAGCAAGATTGAGGATTTTGGCGTTCATTGCAAACAGTACTACCCTCTGGAGATCTCGCACTTCAAATCGACATTAGACACACAACTTCTGGACCAGCTCTGGAACAAGTACTGGGTCAACACACTGTCGCAGTCTCCTCTTCTTTCTGTATGATTTTCTTTTCCTCTTTTTCATTAGGAGCGACTTTGTGGTGTTTGTATCTACAGTATTTTCTCTTTTTCTAATCCATTCATGTATGCTATGTTCCTCTTTAAAATGTGCAATTTAGAACCGAGAATATGCTGCACGACAAATGTCGGATTTGGCAGAAAAACTCCAAATGACTGCAACGGTTGCATCGCGTGCAGGACCAGGAGGATTTGGACCGATGGCACCCTCTGGACAATTCTCAAAGGACAAGAAGAAGAAGCAAGAAGAGAGTCAGTTGAGTAAGATCACGCGGGATAGCAACAAGATTTCGGTTGAGGCCACACATGGTCTGATCTCGCAGGTGCTTAAGAACGTTCTCTTCACGACGAACCCTCATCAAAACGACAGCCGCAGTGCCTCGACTAGCGCGCTGGGAGGCCACCATGCGCCGCAGGATACGGACACAATCTTGCCACCCGTGGCTGGCTCTGGACAGTAGTAAGCCTGAAAAGAGGAAGGACAAGAGCGATCCTACAAAATTGAAAATCGAGCGTCTCGTATGGTGGCAAAATAAAGCGGCGGAGTTCCCTATTCCTTTTTTATTTTGATCTCATTTTCTCTTACACTTCATGCACATGGAGAATTCACAGACAGCTCTCCATGCAGGATCTGACAATGTTGACGTTTCAACCGCAACATTGTCAATGGCGTCCTTGCAGGAGAATGCGCTCCAAGGCCTGCAAGTGCTATACGACTTTGTGATGAAGGAAGAAGAGACATTGCTCATTCAACAACTCGATGCTCAGCACTGGGCAGGCAGAGGTATCGAACCCAATCCAGAGATGAAGCGGAGGCACCAGCACTATGGTGGAGTGTTCAGTTATCGACTTCGGTAATATCCAGTACGACTTTGATTGACATATCAACGAACCCCTCTTCCCCCCCCCCCTCCCTGGATGCAATTGGGGCAGCGCAACTCAACGAGTATCTTTTTTTATTTTATTTTATTTTATTACAGGAGGGTCGTTGGAGAAATGGAAACGTTACCAAGCATGTTTGATTTCTTGACAAGCCGGTTACTAGAACATAGGATATATGGCGAAAGCCCTAACAGCATCATTGTGAACGAGTACGAGGCTGGGCAGGGGATCATGCCCCACGTCGATGCACCCAAATTGTTTGGTCCGACTATCACAGCCCTATCCCTGCTCTCGGACTGTGTCATGACCTTCCAACATGTCAAGGATCATAATCTCGTTTACCGTGTACATTTGCGTAAGCTATATATATTTATACACCTAATACCGCAATGGCTGCGATTTTTTATCAGTCGCATTAACACGTACTACTTGGTCGTTTTTTTCCTGCCTCTTTTGTTTTTTGACAGCAAGGCGCTCGCTGGTGGTGATGAATGAGTCATGTAGATACGATTACAAGCACAGTATATCAAAGGATCTAGTAGAATTCGTGGATGGACTCGAGATTGTCAGGGCGCGACGCGTCAGTATCACTTATCGGGATATGCTTTTGAATGACACCAAGAATGAGGAGGATGAGCGGTCATGCGGTAGCAAAAGTACTTGCAGCAGCAGCAGCAGCAGCAGCAGCAGCGCGAACCCAGTAGCAGCTGTTTAGCAATACCCATAATAACAAACGGCAGCGACTGAGAAAAAAAAAAAATAAAAAGCTGTCTATCCCACGCCCAGCCGTGAGAGATGGGCTTGATTACTGAGCGATATGGAGATGGTTGAAGGGGGCCAAGAGTAGCTAGATGATATTGATACCATCGAAGTATCTGATAGAGAGCCAGAGGGGAGGCAACAAAGGGCTAATATGTATATTGAATCCAACCTCGAGTGCTGCAGCTCTAGTGATCCGTGTTCCTGCTTCTTTCTCCTTACGTAGCATTAGTTGAGCAATCAGCCTTTTTACTCTACATTGTAGACGCTGCTGATGAAGAACGCGCGTGTTTGCAAGTATGCTATTTTTTGCGTTTTATCCAAGCTATGATTCCAGGAAGAGATCGACTAACTCAACATGGGAAACATGATTTGGTGTCACCGTGGCTTCAAGGCAACGCGCGTTCTTTCAAACACCAAGCATAATAAAAATGCCTCCTCGTTGATTGTTAACTTTCATCCCTCACCCCATTCACATTACTTTTGATGCTTCGCAACACCATGACCGACAACCATTTCAACCTGTTCTGTCTTGTTGATGGAGAGGCTACATCCAACGCATTCTCTATCAATATTCCTTTGAACAAAATTGTCGATGACCTCAAGGACCTTATCAAGGCCAAACATGCCCCTGTTTTCGACGACATCCCAGCCTCACAGCTCACCCTATGGCGCGTCTCCGTTGCTGTAGTTGCCCGCAGGCGCGAAATCATCACTCTCGACTCCTTGAACGACGACACTAAAGAGGAACTTGTTCCAATAGATGACATCTCGAATGTCTTTGAGACAACACCACCCAAGAGAACTATCCACATCAGCGTCCAGCGACCACAGCAAGGTTTGTCATTAGTTCTTGATGGACTGGCCGTCGATAAATGCTTTCTATTTGTGTCTATTGTCGCATAGATCCCGCTCCTAGTAAGGACAGCCACCTCTCATTATAGGCATTTTGAACACACGCGCTCATTGATGCCATCAGCTCGTTACCTTGTTTGTTTTACTAAGGGACTATATGGAGCTAACCTTCTTCGTCTTATAATTTAGCTAAAGGAATTATAGATGTGATCAACGATATTCGAAACATCTTTCATTCTCGCGACATTGGGCCAACAGCTGGCCCATTGCTATCCGATATCATGCCATGTCTTCAGCTTTCTGCAGACTGATGGTTGATATTCTGGCGCATGTTATTTACGTTACGTTATTCTTTTTTTTATGCTTCATGTAGGTGGGAAAAGAAATCCAGTGGAAGATGCAGGCGAATATTATGTCAATGGCTGTGTTAACATTTCAAACAGCCTTTTTATTTTCATTTGACCATGCATGGACATTGTAAAACCTGCTAACATCGGCTGCTCCCTTTTTTGTACGTCGTTTTCTTACTAGGGCCTTCATCCGAGGGGAAGCGTCGACGTCTGGACGACGACGACCTGTTGAATGCGATCAAGGAGGCCGGTCTTGCAGAAAAGGCTGCGGCGAATGGCCTACCTGACCTCTCCTGTCTAAACAACAAAGAAAGGGTCTCAGTGCTCAATTTCATTGGTAGAGTGGTCCGAGTCACGGATGGTTTCTACTCGTTGTTAAGCACTTCCCTTGTGTTGAAAGGTGCCAATCTGGAAAATATGGACAAGCTATCGGCTCCTCGCGCTCTATTTCCAGTGGTCAATACACGGGATCTCTATGTTCGGCAAGCCTACAAGGATCTTTACGACGAAGTTTCGTTGAAATTTCAGGACAGTCCTGGGAACAGTCCTGAGAACTGGACCCGGAAGCACGTTGTTGTGACTGGAACATCGGGCATTGGAAAATCAGCCTTTCTCGTATACTTCACCATCCGGCTTCTTACTACAGGAAGCGACGACGATCCATCAATTGTGGTTTTCCAGGAGGAAGGGAGCTCTAACTGCTATGCATATGGAGGACTCTCGACTGTACGGTATGGAGACATCGAGGATTTTAGGCCCTTCCTCGATCTACCTGAGACGTGGTACCTAGTCGACAGCTCTCCAAACCCGCGACTGGAGAATGCAAGGACTATTATATCAGCATCGCCAAAGACGCTATTTTCCGAGTGGAACCAATATCAGGAGGTCGACAAACGGGTACCATGGCGTTATTACATGGCCCCATGGACACTGGATGAGTTAAAGCACTGCAGGCACAGCGTTAAGGGCTTTCACATCGTTCCTGAGGACATTGTGGAGGAGCTTTATGGTAAGATAGGCGGCGTGCCGAGATATGTCCTTGAAAAACCAAAGGATGTACTGAATTTCGATCCCAGCGGTACCGACGATGCCAAGAAGAATGCGTGTGCACGCGTTTTGCAATCCATCGATGTTGTCAAGGAACCGCTGAGGATGATGCAATGCTTTGAGCAAGGGAAAGAGTCGCTACGGCATAGCAGCCGTCTACTTCACCGGTGGCCTACGGATGATCACGGAGACTTTCATTTGGAATGGGCGTCAGCATACATCGCAGACGAAATCGGCAAGTCTCTGCAGGATGTTGCATGGCAACAAATATTGGACAAGTTGGTTGGTGTCAACGTCGGAGCAGCTAAAGGACCCATGTTTAAACTATATGTGCGACACATCTTTCGAAAGGGCGGCTACGATTTCCAAATCAGGGATCTTCGAGATAAGACAGACGCCACTCTTAATATCCCGGCCAATCCAGACACGGTGCTGTTCAAAGAGATTTCCGCAGTTCCTCTGGGGACCCTGTGCATACCGCAGAATTGCAACTATGCTTGCGTCGATCTGCTGCTGTCGCCAAAGCACCTGTTCCAAGTCACGGTATCCAAGAATCACGATATCAAAGGGCCGCCGTTCGTAAAGCTCCTCGAAGATTTCAAGATCAACGGATGGGTTCAGTCCTCTGGAGAGGCTCATCTAGTCTTTGTTGTTCCAAGCAAGATTTATGACGACTTCCCTATACAGAATTATTTGAAGTCGACAGGGGGAGTCTACACGAGAATCCCACCGCAGATGAAGCAATTTGTGCTGAAAATTGATTTGGATTCAGCATCGACCGGCAAATCACCAGGGCTCCGTGGCCAAGCTTATTGAGCTGAGACGCAGCACCTCCTCCCCATTACTGCAATAGCACAAAAATGTCAACATTAAAAAATTTGGAAAGATTGCTGCTAGCAACTGTTGTCAAACATGTTTACTCAAATTTTTGATGGAACGATTTCACATGATGCTGGGCTTTTCACAGAAAACTGATAGAACACTACCTTGGAGTTCAAGGGTACCGTAAGTCATTTTAAGGTGGTCTCCAACCCCTCCAAAAACCTTTTCGAGAAAATTTCACAGAGCCCTCCGCTTGTACTGAGGTATCGTGGGTCATCTCGAATTTTTTCACCCAATGCACTGCTGGTATCGTGCAACTAGGGACTCGACAGTCAAGGTCCAGCGCCGGCAAAAGGTCAACTGCGGTACTGTAACACATTCAGGGCGCCACAGTGGATCCCTGGAGGGCCAGAAGATGGGCATGTCAGAGGATAACATCAGGATCGGAGGACGCTGGGTCGCCAATACGGGAAAGATGCAGCAAGTATATCTTAACAACATCCCTGTGAAGTTCGCACTCGGTATTGCAGGATTCAAGAATAGGCCGTTCCATTTGAAGCGAAACATGGTGCAACCACCGATTCAACTTCAGCGCCAAGTCTTCCCGTTCATTGAGGACGCCCTTTTTGAACGCGGGACCGTTGACCATGATATCTGGGTCAAGAAGTGCGAGGACCTGATGAACGGTATTGATGGATCCCGGCCCGTTGATCTTGTCGGGATTCAGCCCTACGTTGGTGTCGAGGTGGATACCCGAGGAGCAGCATCAATGGCCGACTACGCCCTCCAGCAAAGATTCTTGAAGGCGCTTGTTGTCATGAGATGCATCATCCTCCAAGACGCGGCCAACTACATTCATGATGACTACAAGGGGCCTGCTCTGGATCATCCCGTCTTCCAGACTCCAGAGTTCCTGGAGTATTACCGGGAAGCATCGAGGGCCTTGGAAGAGCCAGATGCACCGGCGCCAGCAGGCGTGCCTGAGAGTGTACAGCAGAGTATCAAGGAGAGCAACGAGACTCTTCGTAACATCA
>MU617359.1:0-14937 GCA_025201705.1 Dissophora ornata
TTTTCGTTAGATCAACTATGGTGCAGTGCTTCAGTTTGCAGGAGCGACAACACAGCCACAGAAATGCCTAATCCAGCTCCATGTGACGACGCCCCAGGATTTGCTGGCAGATCTTGGGTCACCCGGTAGTATCTACTACAAAGAGGACGACAAGATGCAGATCCATTCCGATCCAGATGGTGGTGTAGCTCAGACACATCAACAGCAGAAACAAAAAGAACAAAAGCAACATCAGCATCAGCAGCGGGAAGATGATGGGATTTTGGGAGAAATGGATGATATTGGTTACGATCGGACGAACCGACCAGCGCAAGGTAAAAAAAAAAAAAAAAAAAAAAAAAAAAAAAAAAAAAAAAAAAAAAAAAGAGAAAAAAAAAAAGGAGCAATAGCAATAGCAATAGCAAAACGCTATGAGTATATGGATATGCTATGCTAACTCCATCAATGACAAAATGTCCCTCTGTTCAAACGAATAGGTTCGCAGCAACCAAATGACTATTTTTACAACTATTTTCATCTCGGGATCGACGTCCTCTTTGACGGAAGTACGCATCGATGCAAGAAGATTGTCATGCACACAAACGTGCCAGGCCACTTTGATTTCCAAAGGTATCTTTCTCCTTTCCGATGCCTTTTTTTTTCTATGCTTTGTAATCGTCCCCGGCTAATCTATAGCCCCCCTTCATCTTGAAAATATTCTTTTTTTTTCGCAGCTACAAGAGGTGTCCCTTTATCTTGCACCTTCCTACCCCTGCAACTACTACAAACCTAGACGCCGAGGCTTCAAGATTACCTCCTGTCGCTCCTGCTGCGCAGTTATCCACCCAAACCTTTTCACCAACGACAACACCTTCACCTCTATCTTCAGGTGAAACAACCAGCGCAGTAAGAGGTGGTGGCAAGAAGAAGCGAGGTTCTGCAGCGGCCGCTGCAGCGCTCGCAGCAAGTGATGACACATCTTCTTGCTCCTCTGGAGACAGCGCTCGTGCATCCCCCGACTTGCTTGGGACCTCACCTGTGCCGGTGGTGCCAGAGTCGACATTGGTGAATCATGAGAACAATGGTCACCACCACAACCACAGCAACAGCCAGCAACTGCACCCATCGTCAGCAGCGTCGTCAAACACAAACTCGAGTGGCAGTGGTATGACAGCGGTTTCACCCGAGAGGGGTATCACACCCGACATGAAAATTCATATGATCATGGCACTCTTGGATCCATCCGCCGGTGGTTCTGGTTCCACTGCAGCTGGTGTTCCGAACAAACAGGGCTTGCTTCTGAACCGCGGCTCGAGTTCTCAGAACCCATTCAAGCACACGACGCTGTGGGGTACGGATGGGGTGGTGTTTGAGGCTATGTTGAACGGGCATGTGGCGACTGTGATTCTTTACTGAGGGGGGGAGGAAGGGGTGTGGGTTTTGGGTAGTCTCCACTCCAAGTTTTCATTATTTTTGTTGACTTTTGATAGAATTACCACCCAATAAAGAAAACCTCGGGAGGGGGGTGTTTTTGAGCAAAGTAGGTGTTTGGGGGGGGGGGTTTATTATTGTGTGTTTTTAAACCAATTAACAAGCGCTGGCGATAATAGTATTGGTGGCAGCAGTAGAAGCGATGGCCGCATTCTTTCTCTTTTTCTTCTTCTTTTCCTCGCGCAACCTCTTCTGCGTCTCGTAACTATATGAAGGCAGATGATAACCAAGACTTTAGCGCTGGGGGTCCATCAGACATTTCGTGTTGGGGATCCATTCACGAAGGAGGAGGAGGAGGAGGGGGGATAAAGACACTTACTGCTGTCGAGACTGTTCGTCATAATAACGGTCTTGCGAGTTTGAGCTGAAGCAACTTCCCATGATGTAGTGTATAGTGGAAACGGATTTATAGTGTTATGTAGAACACATTTTTTTCCCTAGATCGCAACACTTTTATAATGTCGCAGAACTTTTAATACCCGGGTCCTGTCAAAGCTCTTACTAAGTGCCAAGAGTGGGGGGAGCCATCACAGCCCAGCTTAGACTACAGCCTTTTTAATCTTGTGCTTCCAAAATCTACAAATCTAACCTTTATTTGTCTTGGTTGATCAAATGCACCAACTACAGCCTCGTAGTAAAAAAACCATATTTTGAGGGGCTGCGGACATGGACATATCTTTTTGTGAAGGGAAACAGCAAAAACCGCCAAGGTAGCTTAAATCCTACCCCCCTTGTCAATGACGAAAAAATGAGGTCGATAAAAGCCCTGTTGCAGCTTTTCGACTTTTGGCCGGATATGTTGTATTTTACAAAGAAATTGACCACTAAATATGTATATGTATAACACGTGCAAAAGCTTGGGGACATAGATATCACACAGAGGGATAAAGACCCCGAAGGTGCGTAAATACAGAGTATAAAAACAAGTGGGTGTGCGGATGTCATATTAAGGAAGATCACACATGGCCACATGGTCTAAGAACAGCCCGAGTAGGTTGCTTGCCATGAAGAAAAAAAAACACGCAGTCTTTTTTTCGAAAATGACGCACCAAAAAAAAAAATCGCTCTTCTTTATACTGTAAAACAAGAAGTCCGGGGTGGGGGTGGGCGGAGGGGAGTTTAAAGTAGAAAACTGACTCTGTCGATTAGAAACGACGAATGTCGATCCCTTGTTCTTCTATGAGAAAAAAGAAACGCGCGTGTATATTTATAAATTCCGCGTCATCTACGTGTGTGGGAAAGTGGGGGCCCCTTTCGAGGTTCTACTACGAACTACAAAAAAAAAATCAATAATATTATTATCATAGGGGTACAGAGGTTTTTTTTTGCTCCGCATTCCGCCGCGTGCTTTTTTTTGCAAAACACACAACTTTATAAACGTGCAGCACGTCAAACACGTCAATTAAACAAACGTGTGTTTATGACAAAAACATGTCCCACAAAAAGTGGAGAAAAGTTTTTATTGTGGTTGCAAGGAATTACATCAGAAAACGCGCACCGAATCAGAGATCAGATCGAACAAGGTCGAGTCTTTCCGGATTTTCCATGCTATTCCACAGAAATCACCCTCAACAATCAGTTTGACGTCCATTTGAGCCACGGCTACGAATGTTCTGGCGGCTACCATCCTTGCTGATCGTTGGTTCCGGGAACGGCTCCTCCATCCCGATGTTTGGTCCGCTGGTGTAAAAGATCTTGGGACGATAGGTCGGGTCCTCATTCATCACACTTTCCAAAAAGAAAAAGATGAATTTAGCTTCAAAATACAAAAATGCCGCAACCATTAACAGACCTGAATAGAGTGAGAAAGGTACCTCGAGTTCCGAAACTTCTCAATCAGAGCACGCCTGCCTTGAATAGCCGCATAAGACAGGCTGCAGATCTTGTCGGAATTGAAGCGAGACCACTTCTTACCCACATGTTCCTTCACGAACGATGCCACGACACTAAAAGCGCAAATACCGACCAGGTCAAAGACGTGGCGATAAATGTATATGTCATGCAAAGACCACGAGCAAATAGAGGAAGGCACTTACTCAGTACTGGTGAAGTTAATGAAGGCGTAACCGACGTTGCATTTGTTCTTGAAATCCATTCTGAGGTACAGAAAGTCAAACTTCCCGAAGTGAGTTTCGTTGATGCACTGAAGGAGCATTTGCTACAATCATAGAGTTTTGGTGTTAGGATGGGTCAAAAAAAAAGTCCACATCTGTTTTTCAGCAAAGATCAAAGAGTATCCAAAGAATCATTAATGTCTCTGTCTCATACTTGAGTGTACTTGTTGGGGATATTCCGAATCATAAAGGTCGTGCGCTTGTCAGCGGCTGTTGCCAAGACAAAGTTGTCAACAATGAGTATTGAATTCCATAATCTCATAACCCTTATCGTTTGTGCGCCTGTTCAATAAAGCTCCTTACCAGATGAGGCTGTGAGGCTGTTCACCGAGGTACTGTTCGCTCCAGATACAGTCGCACTGGCATAGGTCAAGGTTCCACGAGCGCTAGCTGGCGCGTCTGGAACGGAGGTCCGTCCCCGGACATCTTCAACAGTACTTATAGAGGCGGGCCCATTCGAGGAAGGTCTGTCCATGTAGCCCGAAGGATTTTGAAATTGCAGAGCCAGGTTGGTGTCGGATAAGTTAGAAAACACTGGCGGCGACGCAACTTGTTGCTGGACATATTCGATACCGCTAGGTCCCACTGAGAAAGACGAAGTCGCTGGATCAGCTCGTTGCTGAGCTCTTGCATACAAGATCCACCCCGGGGAGACCGCGAGTCTTTCCACATGCGACGAATGCCCAAGCATTGACGAGGTGTCCTGGGATCCATACCGCTGTTGATTTTGGTGCTGCTGGTCGCATCCGAACATCTGGACTCTGTCCTTTTGATAGAATGAAACCTGACAATGAATTTGCGCCTAAGAAAGAACCGCCGGTTCATCATCAATGTCATGTTTAAGTTGGACCTGAATTTTGGGTTCTGATAATGAATACAGGAGGGCACTGTGAGCACGCACCTTGTTATGCAACTCTTGAAGAGTCGTCTTTCCAAAGTTGGCTTGTCGCGTGTCGTAGTACTCGGCGAGAGCGACGAGTGGCCACCCATCAGATTCAGTCTGGAAAGACCGGACATCTCCAAACGAGGCGATGAGGCGCTAGTTTGACGAAAAAGAGAGAAACATGTTAATCTATCGCCGGATCGAACACTTTGTTTCAACATTTCGATACAGATCAGAGCTGCTCCCGTACCAACAAATCGTTGTCGCTTAATCTCGGAGCCCATACAGCGATTTCCAGGGTACCCTCGTTTTCGTTGATCGGGGTTTCAGGCGATACCTTGTTCGATGTGTTTTAAGAGCGTTAGATAAAGTTGCTATGAGTCTGCTCCAAGTTCCTTGCACCAAAGTTTGAGAATTACCTGGCTCATGAATACCTTGGGACAGAACTGTATATTGATCGAAGAAGAACTGAATGTTGGGTTTGAGTAAAGACGTCTTGAGGCTGTCATAGCGTGTCGAATATCGAAGAACTCGATAAAGATGACCCCGTCGCTCCCTAAAAATGTCGTAAAGATCCCTTTCAAGTCGCCGTAGCTCTGAAATTTTGCAAAACGTGTTAATATCGACATTCAAGGGCCCATTAGTCGCAATGAAAATGTAACGGGTAATAACCTTGAGTGCATCACGAGCATCCCATATAGACATATCTCGAGAAACGTTTGAGATCTTTAAATAGCGCGTAGGGACGCCAGCATCTTTGTTTAGAGAAAACCCGATAGGCTGCTTGCTGAAATGGCTTGAGTACGTTGTCATACGCAGGATGTCATTATCGTCTAGTTGAAGGAGAGGCCCGGTTGGCAGAGGGCTCAAGGGGGATGTGATCTGTTCACCGCCATCTACGACCTGCCGCTGTGTGTCACTCGAGCCTCCAGTGGTAGATTGTGGCGTTTGTGGAGCGAATTTAGATCCGAGTAGATAGCGTTGTCCTGACGGAGGATTCACCGGCGAATTTTCGCAAGGCGACACCATGCATAAAGAGGAAACCGTCTGACTGGCAGCTGATAATCTGTGTAACGGTGCGTAATCTGGAGGGGTCATAGAAGTTGAAGAAACAATACTCAATACTCCCGGTGATACATCGGTCTCTGCTGCATGACCTGAGTCGATACTCGCTGCTTCAATGGTATCCAAACACCACGGTATAACGCCGCTGTCAGGGAATTGCGGTCTCTCAACCTTGACATCATCTGAGCTTGGAGTCCTGCGTGTGCTTCCCTCAAACAGCGAGAACTGCTTGCAGTTTGTTCTATTCGATACGTCCAGTTCCTGATCACCGCCTTGTTCAGATTTTCGTGCGGTTCGGTGTCGCTCTTGGTACTCAAGCCAGTCGCTCTTCTCGTAATCCTAAGCGTGCGAAATTGAAAGATATCATATTCATTTTCTTGCCTTGTTACACAGGTAAAAAAATTCATTGCTGGAAATCCAACTCACTGTCGAAAACAAGCTATTGGTCCCATAGCTGGATGCGGGTTGAATTGGCCCCGGCCGAGTCACCGTGGTTAATAGAGGTTTGCTTGAAGTCCCCTCAATACTAGCTTTGAAATTTGGCGTGGAACTTGTGGCTCGACGAACGGAGAGTTGAGTGAAGTCTTGCATCATGTACTTCAGTACAGAGGAGTCGCGGTTCTGATTTTCCCTGGTCATTTTATTTTCTTCTCTGCGCGGTCTCCTTGCCGATTGCTGATGCAGTGAAATCGATGGTTTTGAGTGCGATGGAGGGGACAGATAATGTGGCGCGTGGTTCAGTGAGAATACAGCGAGGTGGTGGAACTGAAGATTGTGCAAAGAACAAGGATCGTGTTCAATGCTGATTTTAAGGCTACTCGAAGGGCGCCTCCGCTTTATAGGCAGTCAAAGCAGTGAGGACTCCTTCAAAGAGTCCACAAACCCGCATTCAGCGAGCGAACACAGCTCAAAGCACCCTAGGAGTCAAACAACGATGGACTCTAATAAAAGATCTACCAGCGCCCCAAAGCGGATGTGCGTTGTGAATCGAACTGGAGAGATTGTGCAGTATTGGGAGAGGGGGGAGGAGTGGCTGTGGTGAAAAAGACAGGTGCCTAAAATTGGGGGGAGGAGGGGTGTTCGAAACTGAAATCAAGCAGGACTAAGACAAAGGGGGAAGGGAGATGCCCGCAACCGAGATCAAAGGCAAGAGGCGGACAAAATGCTGGATGAGCACAAATGTCAAAATGACGCGGATCAAAGTTGAAGGATGACTGAGGGAGGGGGATCTCATATAGGACACGGGGTGAATAAAGATAGCATTAGTACATATACTCAAGGAACACCTACTTATCTGTCTTAGTTATACGAAGTGCTTGTCGTACCTGACAATGAGAAATGAATAAACAGCCGCAAAGTACGCTCTCAACTTTGAGAGGAGGAGCGGTCAAACTCAAGGGAAGGGTAGCCTGACCTAGTTGAGGGTTGTCAAGGGTGCAAAGGGTCGATGTGAGTATTAGTCTAGGCCAGACATGTAGCGGAAGTGGAAGAAGTGGAAGTTTTTTTTTTTTTGTGGACGAAAAGATGAAGGAAGGCCCTTGAAGTATTGACACTGATCACATGTGCATGAAATGGGACATGGGAACTCCCTAGTCGATCCCGGGAAGGGAGCCTGGGCAAAGATGTTACTCTCTCTCTCTCTGTCTGTGAATGCAGCGTATGTGCGTTGGGTCAGAGTTTGGGCTGTGGTGGCGATTTTTACGCGTGCACCAGCATGAAATGGATGCTCGAATGGCACAGAACAGAGAAAGGAGGTGTTCACTCCGATTAATGCAAAGACAAAGGAGTCAACTCAATATGAACGAATTGGACGACGATCTTGCGCCTTGATTGGAGGAAACATTTCGTCTCAAGAAAAAAAGAAAATCTTGGGTACTAAAAGCGAATTCAGCCAAAAAAAACCAAAAGCTGGCGGATTGCATGTCAAGGTATATGCTACCTAGTCCCATGCAGCGATGCTTTGTTTTATGGTAGCTCTTATTGTGCAAACAATAATAGCGGCGGAAAAAGAGAGGGGAAATGACAGGCAGAACAAATAGATAGAAAAGATAGATAGATGAACAGGTGGATATGCTTTTGGATAAGACTCGTCCACCAGCTGCAAGGCGCAGCGTCAAAAAAATTGCAAAGAAGGAAAAGCGTGGAGTTACATCTGCTGAGATTTTTACAGCTCTGATGTTGTGAAAAGGACCGTATCGGTGGCGGTTGTAGGGGGAAAGTTTGAAGTAGGCTCAAAAGGACATGTTTAAAAAAAAACCAGCAGCGCGGAAGGTGTATGAGGGCCATTCAGGCACAGGAAAGCAAAATGGTGGCGTGAAGGTTCCAGCGTTGGTGAAACCGCTGATAGCAAATAGGGTGGAGCTGGCGAGGGTGGATAAAGCGATGAATAGAACATCAGGATGGAACGAGGTCGCGGGTTGGAGAAGCGAGGACGGGCGGAAGGAAGAAGGTGGGTGGGGAGTGGAAGGGACGGAGATTGAAGGCGAAACGACAAGCTTGCAGGGCAGAGCAGTGCTCTCCTTACCGAAGGCAGGCAGTTCGAGAGTGGGTGGTGTGGAGAGGAAGGGAAGAAAGGAAGAAGCGAAACGGGAAGGAAATGCGTCTTTTCATTTCCATCTGCGGCAAGGACGGGACCGACAGGGCAGTCCCAATGATCCGCTCAAAAATGAACAGCGCTGGATATTGAGCAGAGTTGCATTATTTTTAATGCAGAGTCTACACCGCGCAACCAGCCGTGTTCGATGGATCACAAATTATTGCGCATTGGCCAGAGAGGCTGAGCGGCATAAACAGCCTATATCAGCACAGCACGTGATGTCCGAGCCATGCACAGCAGTGACGGTGGGAAACCTCTCTCCCATCACCATCTGGACACACCTCTTCTCGAGTGCACTAGCACCCAATATTAAAAAACATGTGGATTATACATTTGCAACTCTGGGGTGATAATTGTTCCAAGAACGATAGAGAGAGCGACCTAGACTAGAAGTAAGATAACAGTGACTTAAAAAAATAGCAAGGGATATCGCTCTTTTCTTTCTCTCTCTTGCCCATGTAAATTGCGACTTCTTCATTTTAAACCAAGCCATCGTACAGGCTCAGTGCCTGGACAATGGTAGGGTCCTTCATGGACCCCTCCTTGAATTCGTCGAACGTCAACCTGCCGTCCTTGTCCTTGTCCATGAGCGAAAAGATCTTTGTTACACGCTTCTCGGGTGTGTCCTCGTCTGGAGGCAGCTTGACCATTGTTCCAACCATCTTGTAAATAGCATCCACAATGCTCAGCATCTCATCATATGTGATCGTCTTGTCATCGTCAATGTCATACAATTGGAAAGCCCCTAGTTGACCAATCAACAGACATACCACGGTTCGCGTTAGAGGGAAAGGCGTAACAGGTGTACAAAGAAAACTCTAACGCCCTAAACTGTCAAGATCTAGTCCCCTTGTATCACGCAGCCTGTATACGTATACAACCAACCAAATAATTTCCCAATGCAATGGCTTTTCGGGTACATAAATACATCCGTGATCGCCCACATCAAGAATTCTGCAATCCAGTGTGCCCAGCCTTCAACAGGGCGCTCTGTATCATCCTGATTATCTGGGCATTGTCGAAAGCGAATGTATGACCAGGCCCGGTCTACCTGTTTGTACAATAATATCGTGCCTACTTACATTGCAACTTATCCTCCAAATCTCCGCGGGACGTCACGGAGAGGGCGACAATAAATTCTTTGAATTCAATCTTTCCATTCTTGTTGGAGTCGAAAACATTGAAGACATAGTCAGCGAACGTTGAGGGGTCTCCGAAGGGGAAGAATTGCTTGTAGATCTTTTGGAATTCGGGCTTGTCGAGCTCTCCGCTTGGGCAATCCTTGATGAAGCCCTTGTACCTGTAGAGATTACGATGCAGAAAATAGAGTGAGACATTGGATCTGTCACTGCCTTGGCAACAGCCAGGGCGACTGTGCGTTTCGCCGCTTTGTGAAGGGAGTCAGGAGACAAACAATACCCCTAAGAGGCTACCGTCTGTTTTTTTTTTTTTGTTCTACGGGTGCTCGAGGATAGATGGTACAGTAATGGGTCATCGTCAATGCTGTTCCCCCATCACTGTCCACTGACCCATCGATTGCATGATCCTGTCACTATGGTCGACCAGGTGTTCACCGCACAACTAACGTTTCCTCGTGAATGCGCAGACACAACATTCCAGAAGGTACTTGTTTCGAAAGTTCATATCCATGCATCAAAGAAATGCCTTCTACCAAAGAATGGGCGTTGGGAACGTCCAGTTTGAGATAAAGCTGCTGAGAGGAAATCCTCGAACCTTGGAGGTTTAGTCCTCTCTCTCGCTCTTTCTATGTTCACAAGCGCGTCAAAAGCTGCCCACTGAGCACCCCCTTTTTTTTTGTCTTTGTCCACGACACTCGTCCCGCTTGCTTCTAACAGACATCTTGCGATTAGTCGCACTGTCATTACCATTGCTGGAGTTCCTTCTTGTCAACTGTGATGTAATGAAACAGAAGAGGAAACGAGTTAGCGATAGTCAACGTGGTTCATCTGGGAAATGGAGTAATAGAAAGTACGGTGCTTCAGTCCCCCACACCTCAAGCCACCTTACAGCGAGTGCAACGTTGGAGATCCTTGAGCTCATCCGTGCTCAGCTTGGATTGCGATTTTCCCATGATGTAACGGAGAAAGGAAAGTGGTTTTGGGTAATGGGTATGAGAGAACTGTGTTGTTAAGAGAATCGGTTGAAGGTTGAAACAAAGTTGTGGAGGAAGCGAAGAAGATAATACGTGAGCGAAATTCAATCAAGAAAAAAGAAAAAAAACAACAGTAAAAGACCACGAGCCACGACTCTTGTTCAGAAGATGCCACAATGGATTGATTCTATGGAATTAATCAATGGAAGTGTCTAGCCGTGTCATCAGTGCAGCAAAAGCTAGCCGTTGATCGCAGTCACGTTACTCTACTCTCCATCTTGGCGGTGTTTCGGGGCACCTGTCTTTCTTCAGGGGAATAGTCCAAAAATGTCTACATATCAACAAGAGAACAGCTGACCATTATGTCAGCGCGTAACCTTGCCCTTTTTTTTCCACTTCTCCACTTCTCTCCACCTCTCCACTTCGTGGTGCTCCCACTCCTCACCTAAAGTTGCGAGTCAGATTGGCCAGTGTTATTCCACGCCTTCTGTTGTTCAACGACTTGGGGCATTCTGGACTATGGTGGCGAAGAAATTCGTCGAGGTCTCAGCCACGATAAAACAACAGCTGTATCCATTGACTGAGCTGGGTTTTTTTTCCCCACATTTTGGGTATATTCCCATGAACCAGAGAGACAGGGCCGGACTGTCGAAGTGAACACAAAAAAAACCCCCCTATTGAGAGAGAGAGAGAAAAAGAGAGAGAGAGAAAAAGAGAGAGAGAGAGAGAGAGAGAGGGAGAGAGAGATCGGCAAGTGCTTATGCATGCAGGCCGTTGACTGTTGCGAGGTATTGATTGTTACATGAAGCATGTACCGTTACCATGCTCAGAGCAACGGGGTTTACTTGCAGCATTGCTATAAGGAAGAAGAGCTTACTTCACGTACCGCCGGGGGTCAATGCCAATGGTCAGAGATAGCGGACACTGTGGCTGACTGCACACCACACACATACACGCACACATATACACGCACACATACACGCACATACACGCACACGCACGGCATCGGGAGAGAGAAATACCGGACTTCCAGCGATCATCCGAGATAGGGTTACTCAAACAAATATGCACACGAGTGCATTTTACATAAACACGAGACAAAATTATATTATAGCTCTCACTTATTACTCTCCTTCTGATTTATCGCCAGACCGGGGCTCGCATTCGTATACAAAATTTAAATCAGATGCGGCAATGTCGTTTTTTTTTGTGTGTGACTCTGGGAAGCGGGGCCTGCGTCTGGTTGGTTGACTGTGGACGGCGGCATCCAACATCCCGTCTATAGGACCCATTAGATTAGCCTATCTTGTCTAAGCTTTGCCAAAAAAAAAAAAGCCATATTGAATTCAGACGCCGAACTGCCACATCAGCCAGAAGTGTATGTACCGTAGAACATTGACCAGACGCAGTGCGTGTAAAACAAATGCTGAAAGAGTACCATTTTCTATGGCATATCCCTCATCACAAGGATTTTCGTGCGTCGGAAGATCGCTAGAAATCAGGGCCGAAACACGTTGGTCGCTTGAGTGACGGTACATGTGACCCCCCACAGCTTTTGCAAAAACTGTCGGATCGGGGAGAGCGGGCTGGCACATGAATATTGTCTCATGTAAGCGTTACTGGGGGGAGCCAGAATTCTCCATCGTTTCCTTGCACATGTGTCCCTAACTACCGGGCTGTTTCACCTCTTATCTCAAACCTTACGCGGAGGGGGGATATCAAGTCGCCTTCTCTTGAACTTCTCCAACGGTCAGACCCCGATGGGATATTTGAGGATCAACATTAAAAACCTTCATGATCGGATATAAATGAGAGCCTGGATGACATATCCGTATATGCGTTTGCAATATCCTGCCACACATGTCTGCGACTCTTTGACCATCGATCGCGCTCACCCCAAGACGATCGTCCTTTATTTTTATCGATGCTGTCCATGTGGCAATTGGAATGAAAGCCCAGACCACTAGTTACTCTCCCCGAATCGCCTTTATTTGTCTTGTTGTTCCTTGTATAACGCCAGAAAAAAAAATAGGACAATTCGTTGTAGCAAAGAGACGGCTGCAGACGCTGAACTACACAACTGGCGAGAATTCCTGTGTTTATCCTCGTGGGTCTCTTGGGTCTCTTGGGTCTCTTGTGAACTAGAAAAATAAGAATAAATGGACCGCTGCGTGATATGAGATTTGTCAAAGGGCGCATCCTCAATGGGCTTTGCTTCCTAGAGTGATGTGGTCTCTATGTTTACGATGACAAAGCGCTTTCCGCCATTCAGTGTCTTTTGTGTGGCCTCCTCGTGAATCGGAAGAGTCTTTTACCCTCTGCGATTTCATCTGTGGAGATCTATCATCAGTTCAAAGATCTATTATGCGCGCTTTTGGCATGCTTCAAGTTTTAGCTCCGTTGGCTTGCCTCGTTTCGTTCTTTGCACGGCAATGAATCACGAGTGATGTCCAGCCATCAATCGGCGTCGAAGGACTCTTTCGGATGCAACGCATCAATAAGGTTTTTGTTGATGGTATGCGCTGTAGAAAGAAGCGCGTTACACAAATTAAGAACAACACCGCTCATAGTCTTATGTCGGTCCTTTCTGGCACTTCATGATCCATCTGACCCTCCTCCCAATGGCCAACCAAGACAAGGCAAAGATAATTAGCCTTGGGGGGGAGGAGAAATGGAAAAGCTCCTCCGTCAGTACTGGTTTCTGACCTTTGACGAGGATATGGGACAAGTAACCGGGGTGTCGGAACTCAACAATGAAAACATTAGCTTGTAATTCGCGAGACCAGTGATACACCGTTCACTAGGGGATGGCGATTCTAACGCGGTTTAGGTGTGGAATGTCGGATTCTCATACAAAAACTTGGAAATAAACTTTAAGAGAGGGCGCTGATATCCATAGTCTATCCGTGTTGTCATGCTCTGATCCCTTTTTTGGGGGTGTCTTGCTCAGTCTTTTTAAGGCCTGCAGAGAGAGACACCGATCTGATTCTCACGTTGTAGGCATGCGATCCTTGATACAGCTTGTAATCTATTCCCTAGACAGAACAAGGAAATGAAGTTGTCTGACAGAGCAAAAATGTACAATGAAGGTCGCGTCAAGGCCCAAGACGTCACGGTCTGGATCGCGTTGATTGCTTTACCAGTCCCCCTCATGTCGTTTTCCCACAGGTGATTTTCGTCTTGCTCCACCACGATATGATGAACGCCTCTCGCGGGCAGTTTTTTTTTTCCGTCATTTTAATCGCTTGGACCTTGACTCCGGTGGGCTCTTTCAGTGGAGAAGCCCAAATGTTATCGCGCTCACGTGAAATGCTTCGGGGCAGGGCTTGTAATTTTCAACGAATAATAACGCGGTCAAAAGTCGAGCGAATGAAATTACCGAGCGCGAACTTTGACCCACAGGGGCTACTTGCCCGAAACACCTCAGCAACGATCATGGCCCACCCCCACCCCTCTTGTTTGGGCACACTTGCATATGTGTCGTAGAACAAAGTAATAGATCGCTTGCCCAAAGTTCAACCTTTGCCCAGGCTCTCATTGACATTTGACATTTGAAAAATAATAACGGACTAAATAATTTTTTTTTAATCCTCTCACTTTTCTTGCTCCCAATGCTTACATGTATTGTCAATGGTACGCTCGGTTGGCTCCGTTTCTGTCCGTCCGCCTGTCTGTTCATCTACACATGCTGGTGTGTCCGTGTTTTAATTTTTCAGCATGTAGGGGGTACATCCCGGCTCAACAATCATCAAGACCGTCTGATCATAGGATTATGTTAACGCTATGAATAGCCATGAACCCCCTGAGGATTCATAACCCTATGCGAAAAATAATAACCTCGTGTCGTAATCGCGATAGAGTGTATTCAATCCATGTCGCGAACAATGTGCTTGCGCAGATTTCAAGCCATGTCGCGAACTAGGTGTGCTTTGCGCTAATGACAAAACGCAACAGGATGCATTAACAGACCAAGAGAAGAGAGAGCGAGCACCCTTCGGTGCTACAGTCTAGAGATCGCGAACCGACAAAAAACAAACAAAATGCATAAACGAGCGAACGAGCAGTGGAGAAAAGAACAGACGCTGCGCGGCTAGGGCCTTGCTAGCCTTCTACCAAATGTTGTTGTTGTTGTTATGGTGGTTGTTGTACATTGTTTGTTGTCGAAGGAAAAATGAATGAAGATGTGGAAGTATTATTACTGTTTTGCATGTTGTTGTTGTTGCGTGCCGCTGTTTTTGTGTTTGTTGGATTCGGCTGCTGTTTGGGTTGTCTGATGTGTTCGCTCTGTGCTCTCATCCCACTCTCCGCCTCCACTCGAACGCTCTCCACTTGTTGAATGGTGCCGCGTCGTACATGTATTGAATGCGCAGGTTGTTTATATTAATATAGGCCGCTGTAGAAGGGTGGGGCGGATGGACCTCTCTCTCTCGTCCCTTCCACAGGTGCACAGAGAGTACCGATGTGGCGGTACCTTGTGAAGACAACAACACCAGAGAAGGGACACAAGCGCCAGAAAGCACATGCTCCAAACCCTCTACGTATCTGTCTCTGGCCACCCTTTGAATAAGCCCTCCTATTCAGTCGACCGCAACACGGCCAACCACCATCCTCGAAGAGTCCGCTCCATCCCCCAACAACAAGCCATATAAAGCCTCAAGCTCGTTCTCTCGTCTTTTTTTTTTTTTTTTCTCTTTTT